>JARHVA010000765.1:2850000-3087500 GCA_037957365.1 Torreya grandis | reverse complement strand
TTTATATATAAACACAAACATAAATATAGTTATACATATATACATAAATTTAAGACAAATCCTTTTAAATGCAGAAATACTATTTAACTACATGGGTTTTATTTTTATTTTCTCACTTATATATGTTTATATACATTTAATAACAAATAATACTTGAGTTGGATATATTTATATACACTTATATTTCTAAATATTTTTTGATTTTCCATTTCCCTACTAGGGTTTAACTACTGATCACCATAAGATGATTTTATACTAGTTTAAGTAAAAAATTAGATTTACTATAATCCTACAACTATAAATAAAGTTGTTTGAACTAGAATCCATTTTCTATCAGCTAAAATAAAATAATTTTTATAAATAAATAAACTTAAAAATTGACCTAGCTCAGCCCATAATAGTCATGGCATAGCCATTAGTTTTATAAGTATGGAAGTGGATAAATTTCCACTTCTAGTTTTATAGTTTTAATGGCCAAGGTTTAGTAGTTCATTATCATTTTCAAAATTTCAATCATTCAAGTAGAGAATATCCCATAAAAAAATAAACCCTATTTTTTTTCCTTTTTCATTTAATTTACAATCAAGAAGAATAAACTGACCTAGAATTTTTAGGCTTTTCACTTTGGTCAAATTATTGCAATGATGAGAAACCCTTTTTACCAATAAAATGCTAAGTTCCTTACTTTCCTCCATGTCATGCCTTTCTCCTTTCTTTCCCATTTTCTGTTATACCTTTTATGTCATTTTTAAATTCCTCTACATGTCCAACTAAGTCTTCTAGTAAAACCTTTTATGTTGTTTATCATGTAAATTCTCCTCTTTCTATGCCACTCTCCTATTCTTAATTCGTAGTACAAGATGCCTAGATTATGACATGATTCACTTAACAAAACCACTAACTAGAAGTGCATAACAACCAAAATAAAATCCAAATCAATTTCATGCATAATGATAATGTTTTTTAAGTTTTTAGGTCAATAAACCCCATGACAATAAAATCATGAAATCCTTAAATACATTTAAGAACCTTCATTTTTCCTATGACTTCAAAAATGCCAAGTTTTAAGTTTAACAATGTTCTAAGAATATTCCAACATTTGACACCATTTAAAAACAAAATTGGTTTTAATATTAGCCCCTTTTATTTTATAAGTTTTATACTATGAATTCATAGTACATTTTGGACTCTTTAGTCTAGGTTAGGTTTCAATTCCAAACTCCAAGTTTATTAACTCATACAAGTACACTAATATTCCACTACACAATAAAAAATGAATCCAAAAGTCAAACATTAAAATAGCCTACCATTAACCATAAATTCCATCATGGTCAACATATAATCAAATGAGATGAGTAATATATTATTTTGATATAATTATACCCAAGGTAATATGATTAGTTGAATCAAGTAATGATTCATATAATAATAAATAAAAATAATGTATTTATTTTCTATCTAATATGAAATGAAACATCACACATAACAAGATATTAGTAGACATGAATGAGTCAGATATAAATACAAACAAAGCAATGATGTGTAATAATATTCAAAAACCCAAAGGAATATCATATAGTAACTAATTGTGGTGTGTGTAGGGTCTTTGTTTTCATTTTTTATACCCATGGTGTCACCATCTACTTCATCCTATTTAATGATACTCTCCCTTTATAGTAGTATATAGGGTAGAATGATTTTGAAATCACCTCAATAAACACAAAAAGGTAGTTATCTCACATCATGGTATAATCAACAAATAATCATAAAATGCCAAGTAATAATAAAAAACCCAAAGGAATATCATGTAGTAACTAATTATTGTGTGTGTGGGATCTTTGTTTTCATTTTATATACCCAAAGTGTCACCATCTAATTCATCCTCTTTGATGATACTCTCCTTTTATAGTAGTTTATAGGGTAGACTAATCCTGCATTCACCTCAGTAAACACAAAAAGGTAGTTAGCTCGCATCATGGTATAATAAAAAAATAATCATAAAATTATGAGTAATAATATATGAACATAAAATTAGTCCACATTTTTCATATAAAATACTAAACATAGGCAAAAACTATCATTATAGATATTAAATAACAATGCACTATCACAATAGATAGTCAAATAATCCAACTTAAGAATAAATATCAGATTTGTTAAAAATCATTGCATAATACACTAATCAATTATTAATCATTTATAGAGGAAAAATTGGATGTGACATCCTTCCCCCTAAAAATGGTCATTGTCTCGATGACACTTATTTCAAACAAAAGTTATGAAATAAAACAAAATTTAACAGGAGTATCATTTAAATTAAATGATTAAAATGACATATACAATCATTAATATCATTTAATTTTTTTAAAATAAATGTTTTTCCCATGGAGGTATATCTTTGAGCCACATCTCTATAGCACATCTCCATACTTTCAAGAATAGATATCCCATTAGATCTCTTTTTTTGAGTTATAGCTCACTTGCGTATGATGATATATGGTATATATTATTTAATGGAACTTCTATATGATTTTATCTAAATATCATCCAAATGAATCCCATTATATAAATCCAAAAAATAACCAACACTCTTTAATTACAACTTTGCTATCCTCAACAATACTAGAGTTTTACAATTATGAAATATATTTTCATAGTTTGATGCTTTTGTTATATGGGCAAATCACATAGTCATCAAAAAGTTTTTATATATCATAAAGGATAACATAAATTATCATACACAAGTTATAACATATAATCTCTTTTAATATATCCATTGATATATTACTTACATAATTAGGAGAGAACCTATGGTAGTCACTCACCAAAATTTTGACCATTATTTAAGACATACAACCCCAAAGGAGATAGCAAACTTTATTATCTACTAGTTATTTACTATATTTCCTCATTTTATCTAAAATTTTAGGCATATAACAACATATATTAAATAACAGCAATATATATCTTATATATATATATATATATATATATATATTACCATACTTCTTCCAATCAATATTTTTAAGTTTGCAAATTATATGATTTATTCTTACCCTGATATGAAGGTTTAAATTTCCTACCAAATTGACATAAACTCAGGTTTAAATTTTACAAATAATACAAGAGTAAGATCAATATATTCTACACCAATTACCTTAACACTCACATTGTACCATTTTTACACAAATAATACCATACTTGAAAGAATAGATATCCCATTGGATCTCTTTTTTTGAGTTATAGCTCACTTGCATATGATGATATATGGTATATATTATTTAATGTAACTTCTATATGATTTTATCTATATATCATCCAAATAAATCCCATTACCTAATGCCAAATTCAACCAATTATTTGACTTAAGTGTCCCAACACTCTTTAATTACAACTTTGTTATCCTCAACAATACTAAAGTTTTACAATGATGAAATATATTTTCATAGTTTGATGTTTTTGTTATATGGACACATCACACAGTCATCAAAAAGGTTATTTTTTCATAAAGTATAACATAAAATATCATACATAAATTATAACATGTAATCTCTTTTAATATATCCATTGATATATTGCTTACATAATTAGGAGAGAACTTATGGCAGTTACCAGAATTTTGACCATTATTGAAGACATACAACCCAAAGGAGATACCAAAATTTATTATCTACTAGTTAATTACTATATTTCCTCATTTCATCTAAAATTTTAGGCATATAACAACATATACTAAATAATAAAAATCTATCTCTTACCAGACTGCTTCCAATCAATATTTTACACCAATTACCTTAACACTCACATTATGCCATTTTGAGCATAACTACAAAAAAAATTCAAAAAACTTCATTCAGAAAGGATTTTTTTTAGATTTGTATCCAATCACATAAAATGCTAAGCCAGTAATGGTACAACCCCTTTTTTCCTAATTCAATTAATATTATCATATATTATTGATTAATATATCTAATGGTTATTTATTTAAATAGAAACTAGATCTTGATAGATATGAATATGCAACTAATTTTCAATTCTAATAAGTTGCTACTATATAAATAGTCATTACTCAGATATTTAATTTTCCCACTTCACTTACATATGGGTGATGATTTACTGCTCAAAACTTATGGCAACCACTCACCAAAATTTTTACCATTATTTAAGACATACAACCCTAAAGGAGATACCACACTTTATTATCTACTAGTTACTTATTGTATTTCCTCATTTTATCTAAAATTTTAGGAATATAACAATAACATATATTAAATATCAATAATATATATCTTACCATACTACTTCTAATTAATATTCTTAAGGTTGCAAAGTACATGATTTATTTTTAACTTGGTACAAAGGTTTAAATTTCATACCAATATGAGATAAACTTAGGTTTAAATTTTATAAATAATACAAGAGTAAGATCATTAGATTTCACAACAATTATCTTAATGCTCACATTGTACCATAACTACAAAAAAATTCAACAAAAGTTATTAAGCAAGGAATTTTTTAGATTTGTATTCAATCACCTAAAATGCTAAGCCAGTAATGGTACAACCCCTTTTTGCCTAATTAAATTATTATTATTAGATATTAATAATTAATATATCTAATTCTTATTGATATAAAGAGCAACTATCTCTTAATAACTATGATTATTCAATTAATTTTTAGTTCTGATAAGTTGTTACTATAGAAATAATCATTAACTAGATCTCTAATCTTTCCACTTCACCTACATATGGGTGATGATTTACCACTCATCTCCTTACTATGAGTGATTCTTCCTATTAATTTATATCTATGTCCAAGATATAATATGAACAAAAAAATAGTATTTATTAGTTTATAATGTAGGTAATGGAAGTCCTTAGAGCTTAACTTAGTTTAACTAGAATGATTATGTGTCTACCACATTTAGTATATAAGTAAACCCTATTGTAAGTACAACATGAACTCAGTAGTGACACAATTTATTTAAAATTTCTTCATTGTTATGATGTAAATTGCTTTGTATATTATTCCAATTTATGCCCAAACTTTAAACAAATAATTGAATATTTATAGTGAGCATTAATCTAAGGTGATTCATGTTAAAAAGTTAAAAAAGAAAAAGAAAAAAAGCAAGGTAGAGAAGAAAAGAAGTTTTAATTTATAGAAATAAAGGCCAACCAATTTTCTTTAGTTCTTTTTGATAACAATAAAAATAAAAATAACATTCATGAGATTCTAGTGTTAAACTCAAAATACCATAAATGTAGTGGGGATTCTATGGTAAATAAAATGCATATATCTAAAAAGTATGATTTAAAATATCTACTTACAATAAATTGATTTAAAGACATTTATTTGAAAAGTAGAAGGAATAGATAATACATAGACAAACTTTGTTAGCATAGCAAAAAACACAAACTCAAAAAATGCATTTAAAACACTATGATCAGATTTAACCATTAGAGAAATGAAATCCTCTATTGTTTTTAAAGCTTGAGAAATAGAAAATATGAAAATAATGAAATAGTGAACAAATTGGTGGAATTTCTCTTTCTATTTGCGTCAATTTTCACAAAGTTCTATTATAAAGTACAATTGAGGGGGAATCCCCTATATATAGGCCTATTTTATGCCTAAGATGGTTATATTGGTTATAAAAGAAATGGATATATAACACCTATCAATGGAAAAAAAATTCCCTCATGTCCTAAAAACTAAAGAATATTCCCTATTCAAAAAGGAATCTTTTAAAATATAGAGTAAACTAAAACATGACACTAACCAAAGAAAGGAAGCCTAAAAATGGTTAACTTGCTCTTGAGGTGTTAGGCTAGGATCTCACTAACACAGATAATGAATAAGATCCCAATGTAGTTGATGAAGAAGAAATCCCAAAAGTGGCCGAAGAGGAAGAAACTCTTATGGTGATCATCTATGGCTTGTTGAATGTTTGCTTCTTAGCTTTTATGTACCCTTTCCATGCCTACGCATATTTATTATAATCATTATCAATAAAATTTAAATCTATAATAGTTTATTTCATTAATTTGATGGTGAGACCAGACATTACATCATGTTTATTCAAGATAATCCCTACAACCTCATTAATTACCATTGCCTTTTTTATTCTTTGATTGGCAAATGCTACCAAGTATACTATCTCTTTTTGAAAGGTCACCCCTCTAGCCATGGCCTAATTTCTGAATTTGAAAATGAATTTTTGTAGTTGGAATCTAAAGGCATCCTTGATGATAATGGAAACATACTTGTTAGCAAGTTGTGTGATCTCAGTCTTTTTAAGCAGTGTTATAACTCTGTCATCCAATTGGGTGAGAGATTGGCCTAGGGATCTCATGTCATCGATCCACTAGTTCAAATATTTCCTTCTTCAAATTATGTAAGATTGAGAAATGTTCAAATCCTCCAAGGGGATCAAGTTTAGGTCTTAAGACTTCTTCATTCTAATAAACTTGACCAATTTGATTACTTTATTGTCATAGACCCCATATGTACCCTATACCTTGAGAGTCTTGTTGTGGACTTCATCCCCTCTCACTTTGTATTAAGCTAAGGTATTCAGGGTATCAAACATGATCTCAATAACCCATTCCACCTTGGTTATGGTCTCCTCTATAAATGTGGCTTTGTGTTATTTTTATATATTAATTCATCTTTGCTTCATTCCTTTTACTAATTTTGTAGCTACATCATCATATGCCTTTAGAGTAAGAGGGGGTCCTTGTTATAATTTTATTGTTGGTTAGGTCTAGATCTTTTCTTCTTGGTTAATTTAAATAAAATTTCTTTAGAATCATACAAAATTATTTTATCTAGATGAATGACCTTTATTTTAGTTATCCTTTTCATTTATCCAGCCTTCTTATCAAATTCTAATGAGATTTATGGGGGGTCTACTATATCTAGATCCTAGTTATTTATTATATCTAATTGAATTTATTTTATCCATAATTTATTTGAAATGTCTTATTGAGGCTAAGTAAATTGAGATGATTATCGAGATAGTGTCAATCCATGGAAGGTAAATGCTTGAGAAGCAACTATGGAGGTGACTAGGACAAATATAAAACTAAGGGATGAGGTGGGAAGTGTCATTCTTGAAGATAAATAAAAACTAGTGTTAATTGAAGCACTAGTTGGGAACAAAGGGGCATAGGGAATGAACACAATAGGCCTTTTCTTTGGTAACTACAGACCTAGACTAGGCATGGATCCAAGAAAAATTGGGGGGAGATTGGCCATCATAGAGATATTAGAAGTGGATGAAATAACAAAAGGGTTGATAGTTGGTAGGGTTATAGTCATGATCATAATCATAGGTCTCATGAGGGGCCTATAGGGAATTAAGTTTATGTAGTCTAGTGTTGGTGGTTTAAAAAATATACCCAAGGGTTGGTTATATAAAAATGAAAGAGGAAAATAAACACATTCTTGATCTGTTATACCTAGTTCATTTTAGATAGGAAGCACTGGAGGAAATTTAGATTCTAAAGTTATTAGTGTTGTATTAGGTGGTGCTACTACCTCTACTAAAGATGAATGGGGTAACACATAAGGTTTTGCCTAAACTAAAGTAACATGTTGTTCTTGGAATGGGCTATTAGATGTTGGTCCTAAAATAGAAGCCTACTAAGTATGTTTCCTAGTATCATCTCTTCCCTTATAAATGTAGGAGAAAACACTTATAATATCCTTAAAATAAGTTGAGGGTTAGTTAGTCTTTCCTCCTTCATACTAATAATATGAACTATGGATGTAGATGCTCTTGCTTGAGCATCTTTTGGTTTGAAAACTTCATAGAAACTTGCATCTTTCAACCTACCCTTAACCTATATGATATTGATAGCCTTCAATCTCTACTTCACTTCTATGTCATTGGCTAAATTGAGGTATAACCTATCCTCATCTTATAGTTCATGATTTTAGGTGATGCGTAGGGCTATCCTAGGCTTGATTTAATGTTTTAAAGTTACATGCTCTCAGGCCCATTCCTTATTTCCATCTCTCTCTAAATTTAATGTGGGTCTTTGCTTAGTAGTAATAGTGATAGAGTTCTAGTTTTTAATCCTAAATTAGCCAATGTTAGATAGTTGAGGGTGGATCAATCCTCTCTTTTTTATCTTGGATAGTTCATCCACCCTTGTGAGTAATTTAAAGTTAATTTCCTACTCTGCTAGCTTGTCTAACATTGTAATGGGTAATTTAATTGGGGATATGTTAATTCGAACTATCCTCACAACTATGTAATTTGGATAGTACTAGTAGGTCCCTAGGGTACTCAAGGATTCTTTAATCTCCTATGATAATTAGGGCATGGGCCTTTCATGGATTTCCCTATACACTGTAAGATAGAAGTGCTTAATAATTATTCTCATATCCTACATGTACTTGTACACTCTTACCTTTGAGAAGGTATGAGGCATGGTCTTTCACTTCAACTTGGGATCCCAATCAATGAAGTGTGGGAACTTTTGGGTGGCATGGATGGCATCCACCTGATAGTAAATCATGTATAAATGATCCCCCTAGATGGTCATATCTATGTTTCCAAGTTGTGGGATATAATTTATCCCAAAGGGTGAGTATTTTCATCATCTATTATCATATATAGAAGTGTAACCCACTTCCCATCTACATTCATGTGTCTTCAGCACCATGTAATCAATTCATCATAGCCATTTCCATTCACACCCCTTTCTTGAATTGAGTTATGGGTATTTGGCTGATTTTGGTTTTGCATAAAAAATTCCCTTTTTTCTTAGCCCAATCTCTCAAGATAGACCTGATATAATGGGTTTGGAGCCACTGAGTTACAACTTCTTGCTTATATGCAATCTCTGATGTGGGTATATCATAATAAGCCTAAAAGGCTAGCCTAGATATGAAATCAATTTTGTGACCCAAATTCAAATATTTAATCACATTGTTAACACACCTAGACTAAAGAAATATGTGGTAGACTAAGTCTATGTAGGGGAGTACCTCTGGGTTTAATGTTTCCTTATGTAAGCCTACAATTTTGAGTGCTAAAATGTCTAATCTATCCTCCATATCATTAGATCCTTATTCATCATCACTATTTCTATCCATAGTCCTTTCTACATGGTAGAACAAGTCATTATAATGTTTGTATTTGGTGCCAATGTATTAGAGTTAAAATTGGTGTCCTAGAAGATGATGTTCATTCACAAGAATAGAGGAATGAAACTTGTTCCTACTTTCTAACTCTAGATATTCTAGCTTTGGCTATGGTCTCAATTTTGTGGTTGATGAGCTTGTGGATTGGTTTAATAGTGGAGAAATGCAAATACATCCTTATAAACAATCACATAATACTTCAAAGTTATTAGAAAATAATAACTGAATGTGAACCTATTGCTTTGATGATGGAGGAATGCATAAAAGGTAAGATTTAAACCTCAAATTCAAAATTTGAACTAGACAATATGAGTCATAAATGGTAGGTATATTTAACTCACTTTGATTTAAATACTAGGTGGTTATTTAATTTTATTCTAATGGATTTGAAATACCATTTTATGAAATTAGCCAATCACTACCTTTGCTTTGTCTCATGGCCTATCATCATAGGATTGAATTTTTTAGTGAAGTGACTTGGATTTATAAGTACCAAAACAAGCCCCATTAGTATTTAATTTCCACCTATAACTAGTGCTTTGTGGATAGTTATGTAACACCTAAGTTCCATACTTGACACATACTCATCACTTAGTGCCTTTTCATGTAATTTAGCCTTGCATTTTAAATATTGGGATATTTAGGTGGGTTATGTGACACTCTATCAAGTGTCTTCTCTTCATTGAATCACTATTCTCTAACTGTTGTGTAGCTTGGCCCCTTTCATCTTTTAGCTGATGTGACTTTGGGACCTCTACAAGCTTACCAAGTGAAAAGCTCTTATTATCTCATTTTATCATGGGTATTTATTGTATGAAACTTCTAATGGACCCAATTACCATGAGGCTTTTTTAAGTGTCACCTTTTTATTTGATTGTGTAGTCACTAGGTTTTATGGCTTCTTTAGATAACACTATTACCATGAGAAAGGGGTCCACATGTCCTCATCCCATTGGTCCTAACTACTAAGTGGCTTCCACATGACATCCAACTAGACAAAACTTACTATGTGATAAGTGTCATCTTGTCATGAAATCACAGTATTGTTGAAATTGAACATTGCCCTTTAGCCATGGGAGTGTGAAAGGCTTGACCTAGTGCCAAGTGGCATGATAAAATTGGATTGCTTTGTTGTGGAATTTTTAAGAAAGAAATCAAGTTCTTGTAAATTTCAATAGATCACCACATGACATTCTCTAACTGAGTAGTAACTCCTTTGTAAGCTAAATTGTACTGATTGAATGATAAGTGGCACATTCTTATTGTATTTTAGGTTGATGAACCTTGTAATTCTTTCTTGATTAAAATTTCATTAATAATTTTTAAGTGGCATGTTGTGATAGGGTTATGGTGTAATGAGACCTTTTAGAAAATAATAGGATCCTTGGAGGGCCATGATTAGGCACAAGTGGCATGTTCCAATTAAGATTTAACTTATTCATGGATTGGAATGCCATGACTGAATTATAAGTGGGAGACTCCCATTAGATCATGGGTTCATGGGATTTAAAAAAGGCTAAAGACATGTGACAAAGCTTAAAAATTTATGTGGTTGAGTGACTAGTGCATGTAACACTATCACATGTCAATTGAGGTTGAGCTAGCATCGGGTTGTTGTATAAATTAAAAAGTGCAAAAGTTATCAAATTGTAATATAAAATAAAATGGACAAGTCTAAATTCATAAAATTTGAGTATGGAATCTGACTTGGACCCTAGTCTAAAACTTAAAATCAAGGCATGTCATAGTATCGAATACAAATTTTGATATAGTTAAAGTAATACCACAATTAAAAAACCTTAATTACATAATATTGATCAATACTTAGGGATCATACCTTGGAACTTGAATTGTAACCCCTTGTAAGAGTACTTTTCAACAAATTAGATTATTAGAAAACTTAATAAAACATTTAAAAGGTACCTCATTAATATTTATCATGGACTAACATGACTTTAAACCTTTCAAGTCATTTAAGGGGGTTTTAATCATGTGATACCAAGGGAAAGGAATATACTTAGGGTGAATAAAACAATTTTTTCATAAGGTACCCATTTTTAGGGAAATGGGGTGTGTTGATCTCAAAAAATGGTGACCTCTATGGAAAACATAATAATATGTTAGAATTTAGGTATCCTAGTTTAGAATATAATTATCAAATAATAATTTCTTGGTATATGTAACAAATATTAGAATTGGTCCTCTAGAACTAACTTTCTACTTAAAGGATTAAATATTGAAAATATGAAAACCATCCATACTATGTGTGTGATTTGAATTGATTGAACAATGTGCCTTTGGGTTTTATAATCAGTGGCTTCAAGCTTTATGGCCTTGAACATAGATTTTGTACAAGAAAATTTTAAATATATATAGTTATGCTCATCTTTTAATGGGATGGATTGGGAATTGCTCTACTGCTAGCCAGGCATCCATATCCCTAGTGCAAGTTACCCAAATCCTCTTCAAAGGAGTTCAATACACACACACAAATGCTTGAAGGTTGGGAACTAATTTACTGTCTAGGTTTAATGGACTCCAAAACTTTTTCTCAAGAAACATTCACTCTTAATGAAAAAAATTTGTCCAGGCAATCTCATGATGTGTGATTAAGTACTAATATGTATGGACTTTTATAATGTTAAGACCTTGATTTAGTCAAACACATGCTTTGTTAGAATTGGATTGAAATTATAATGAAAACACATATTCAATGAAATGATAACTTTAAATTAGACTCTTCCAAATTTTCAAACCAACACATAGTATAGTATCTTGTTTTGGAAAACCATCCATTAGGATGTGCATAGGTCTTACACTTCAACTCTTCAAATTTCAAAAATTGGGATAAATGCAAGTGAAAATTGAAACCTTGCCTAAAGGGTTTATTTTTAAGCTACAACACACAACATAATGTCTAATCTAAGGAAATAAATGAATTGAAAGCAAACACACAACAAAAAATCAAAGCATAAAAAAAAATAACCTACCCTTACCTATTACTAAACTAAGCCAACTCATAATCCTTTGGTAGGGGTGAAAGTGGAAATCAAGAAGTAGTGCTTCAAGTATTGTCCTTTCACCAATAGAGCTAAGTCATTCCCTTGTAAATCTTTCAGTTTGAATGCATTATCACCCAACATCTCTATCATTTAATATGGCCTAATCCAAAGGGGCATGAATTTATCACGTTAGATTTTTTTATCATGGGTTTTATACCACAATAAGACCAAGTTTGAGATTTAAAATATTTTGATTTTATCCCTTTTATCAAACCACCTTTTGACCACATCCTAGTGTTTGCTAATTTTTTGAGGGCTTCATCTCTAACATCTTTCATTTGGATGATATTCAAAACTAAATTCTTTTATCATCATCCATATACTCAACCATGAATCATAAGTGGGAAACTACAATGTGATGGTAAATATTGGCTGCTACCCATACACCAATAAAAATGGAGATGAATTCAATGCTTGTTTTTATCTTATTCTACCTGCCTAAAGAGCATATTTTAATAGTGACTACCATTCCCTTGGATTTTTATTTTCTAATTTATTTATTTCATTCATCAGGTTCTTATTTGTCAATTCTACAACACCATTTACTTTTGGATAATGATTTGAGGAAAACTTGACACTAACCTTGTTATCATAGGCCCACTCTTTGAATTTTGTAGATTGGAAAGCCAGACCATTATCACATACCACAGACAAGGGGCTTCCAAATATGGTTGTAATATTTTATTAAAAGAACTTGATGACATCAATTGCCCTATAGTTCTTAGTGGCAATTTCTTCAGTCCACCTAGTGCAATAGTTAGTGGCTATCATCATAAATTTGTGTTATGATAAAGATTTAGGATATATGACTCCAAAAAAGTCTAATCCCCATTATGAAAATGGCCTAGTTTAAATCACTGGTTATAAAGGCATGGTTTTCCTTACTTCTCTATTAGCAAACACTTAACATTGATGACATGATCAAACATGAGAATGCACATCCTTAAATATTTTAGGCCAGTAATATTCTACTATGAGTGTTTTGTGGGTGGTGGTTCTACCTAAAGGATTCCCACTTCTCAATTTATCATGGAAGTTATTAAGTATATTTTCAACTTCTTTTCTAGAGATGTATATTAAGTAGATACCTTCATAGTTTTTATATAGAGCACTCTTATTTTAATCATGAAGAGTGAAACTTTGAGCTTGAGTGCTCTCTTTTGTTCTCTTTTCAACTTTGGGGGGGGGGGGGGGGGGGGGGGGGGGGAATTCCATTCAATATGTTGTAGATAGTGTCTTTGTACCAATCTTCACTCGAGACCTAGTTTGCTTCTACTTGTAAGACATCAATTCGAGGATCAATCTTGGTAATTAACTAAATTAAACCTTGGACCCATACCATCTGATGAGCCTCATAAATGTCATGTTATTGTGTCCATCTATTGTGCTCATCTTACTTATTTACCATGCTTTTGAACACTTTTCCATGTAGTTTCTTATTTTCATAAACTTTATAGCATTATGTTTTTAGACTCTTTTTAATAGTTATAATTATGTATTGGAATTAAATATATGATGGTTGTTTATTGACTTTAGGATGATTTTTCTATAAATGTGTTTTGAATATGTTTTGTATAAATAGGTATATAGCACAAAGCATCCTACAACAAAAGGAATCTCACTACATAAACCATCTTGTAGCCACTACGTGACCAAAGCCATAGATTAATAGATTTTTATTCTCTTCTAACTAAATCATAGAAATGACTCTAAACTATATAGAGATCAATAAAGAAGTAGTTTAAGAATGAAATATCCTTGTTTATGATATAGCAAAGTCACAATATTCATATGAAATATGTCTTTAGTGAAAGGAACCAATTTAGGTTATCTCAATTCAAATGTATCTTAGAATAGAATATATATATATATATATATATATATATATATTTGCATAAAACAATCTCCTTTGTGGTCATATAAATATGTAGTAGTAGAGTTTTGAGATATAAAGAAAATAGTGTATGTTGAATAGAGATTATTAGAATTACATTATGTTAAGTAATTATTATTGTAACTTCATGTAATAATTCATTACTACACTTTTAATTAATATGAGTGAGTAATTATAAGTTCAATTTAATGTTGTAAGAAAAAGGGTTGAAGCTAGAGTTGGGAGGAGGAAGGGGCCCCCTTTGAAAGGTTGCAAACAACAATCCAACCCATTTGTTTAGCTAAGCATGTTATTTAATTTCCTTAAGCATTGTGTGTTTCATTTTTGAATTATGTGATTTACATTCTTACTTAAATTCATTTAGGGAAGCTTCCACACAAGCATCTATTTTACTATACTTTGTTTATGTAATATTTCAAACATTTCATTTATTGAACTTCATTATCTTAGATACAATTAGTAAAATGTCAAATTAGAGATTGAGTGTGCACATACAGTGACATCATTCTATCAAGTCTACATCCCTGGGTTGACATTTAAATGAGGTAGAAGGTATAGATCCATGGTTACTCTCCTTGTTCATTTTGATCAAGAGAGGTATATCTGATTATGAATTAGCTATTAGTCACCACTCCTTTAGGGATTCTATTTTTTTAAAGATGGATTACACCATCTTCATTAGTTTTAACCTCTTTTGTAGACTCATCTTCCCATTCATCAATTATATGTGACTCAAATACTCTAAAACTAGTCATGAAATTGATGATTTGCTTATCATCATTAAATAATTAGAAGTGATTGACATTATCTAGCATAAAAGGACATGATATCATCTTGACTACAAACTTTTTCAATTCGACAGCCTTAGGTAGGACTATATTTGTTGTTGTGAAATCGAACACATCCACCAATTTATTTTGATCCCTAGGTACAAAGATAACGTCAAATGCTTTGAAACTCTTGATTAAATCCCATGATCTAAATTTTCATTTCTTCAAATAGGAAATCCTACATTAATATTGAATATGTACCTATTTAATGATTAATTTTGAATCATCATGTACTAATAATTTCCTTACCTTATGATTGATGGAGAATTGAATCCCTAGGATCAAGTCCTTATATTCTAAAAGATTATTAGTGCATGTAAATTGAAGTCCATTAGATGCTAAATATTATATAATAACTGGGTTTGTTAATGTGATACCTACCCATGATCCATGTTTAGATTTTGTGCCATTGAAGTACATCATCTATAATCCTTCATCCTTGGATTTTATGTTGTTTTCATTTGAATTAATATTGTCAAGAGCATACACACCTAAGTTGATGGATTAGAAATTCACCTTTTCATTTTTGGAATTACACTCTATAATCATGAAATTCATTCTCAACTCACACATGATTCATATCTGATTGGGCACACCCCTCTAAGGTAGACACAATTATGAGTAGGTCATGGACATATATTTGTTTAGGGATTTTGCCTAGTCTTTAATCAATAACATCCCATATGCTTCTTGTATTTTTATGACTTGGATGTTGATGACCTATTGAATCTAGGGTTCATGAGCCATCTACATATGAACTTTCAATAATTCTCATACCACCTTTACCTTTGACTTCTCCAACTAGACAAAAACTCTGTCAAACTTGATTGGACTTAGTCCAAATTTTTCATAAATACCTATGGGCATTATGTTAGTAGATACCCCAAAATCAAGAAAATAGTTATGCATATTCTTCCCAAAAATTTTAATAGTTAATATAAATGGAGTGACCTCAACCTTAATTTTATACATTATCATGTTAGCATTTGTAGATTTGGCTTTACCTTTATCTAATTTCCAAGTTAATGATTCTAGAAACAAATCATGTTACTTAGTCATTTGAGGAACCTTGTGTAAGGTGATGTTGGATTTAATTTTCTTTATATATTTCATGATATTTTATCCACCCTTGGATATAGTTTTATCAAAATATATAGTGGTTGAGTATCCTTTCCCTTAGGGGGGAGGATCATTATTGTTTCTATGATCTAGGGGAGTGTCAAATTTGTTAGGTGGTGTCTAAGTTATCGTAGGTTCCTTTTGAGATCTATTTATGAAGGCATAATTATTCCTTTAGTACTATTGGAACACATGGGTCTCATCCATGTTATTTTTAGTTTCATTCTCTTCTTAGTCAAAAAACTCATAAGTTTCAATGTTAAGGGTCATTTCAGTAGTGTTGGATCCACTGTTTGACACTCTTGCATTTTTAGAATTACCAACATTGCTTTAATTGTTAGGGACAACATCATAACCTTCCAATTCACCTCAGAACATTTTAAATTCATTACATAATTCTACTAAGTCTAGATCTCCATGTTAGGTCATGTTATGGACCCTACAATAATTGGGAAAGTCTAATTCATAGATATTTATTTTAGGCATCTTATTGGCTAGGGGTAATTGTTGTTGTTAATATTGCCAGACTAGTTGAAATGTCTATTACACCTTTTAAATGTATAATTTATATTAAAACCTTCCCTCATGTTTCCCATTTGCCTTTGCAAATTCAAAATTTCACTTCCTAGTTTTTGGAACATCCTCTGAATTACTTCTAGATCTCCCTTTGAGGATTCAGGATTAGAGTTCTAGATTAGGCTCTTGATAATGCTCTGGGTATTAGAGTTGTTAATAGGGACTAAATCTTGACTATTATTTTAAGGATGAGCCTTAGCATTGGACTAATTAAAGAATCCTAGTTGTGGACATGGAGCTACATGGATTAATGGAAATTGATTGAGGCCAAGTATTTGATTTAATGTGGTCACATTTTTATTTATATTTGAAACTAGTTTCAAAGAAGGAAAATCTAGGTTGATGTTTATAATAGTAAAGGCAGGATGCCCTTACGGGTGTATTTGCTTATCAATATGTATGGCCTCTACATATGTGAGTGGAAATTTATTGATGTTCATGTCCCTAAGTAGAAAGATAATAGTCATTGAATTGAGGGAATTTTTATAAATCTCAAGTGCTAGGTCATTTTTAGGCTAAAAGGGAGATGTGGTGAGGCTATACATCTTCTAGAATTTAGTATTAAAGTCTCTTATGGGCTCACTCAGGTCTCACTTCAGGATGGTGTATTGTTGGTAGATAATCTTAGGGCTAATTACCCTTCAAAATTATGTAATGAAGGTATAATTAAATTAGTTCCACCCTATGATCAAATCTTCTAATAAATTAAGGAACCAGTCATATGCTACTTCCCTAAAGGTAAATGGGAAGAGTCTATAGGTTATATCTTTGTGGATGGCATTTAGAAGCCTAAGATTTGCCTTGAATGACTTCATATGTTCTTCAAAAATTATACCTATACATGGATTGAAGAAGGGAAATTATTTTTTGGGGTTCCTAGGCAAATCGTGCATAGGACTAGTCATATTGATAGAAGATTCTCCTAAACTTGCCATGATGGGTTGGATGTAAAATAAAGGATGTGGATGTTGGATTACTAGATAGGTAGTGTGGGATGTTTAATTCCTCCATATCCCTTTATTGGTCTATATTTATGATGAGTTTTTAAATATACAAGGGAAACTCTAGTTTTAGAGTGAGATCTGGTCTAGATCTTAGGTAACTCTAAGGTGCTATGCAAAGGATCTATGCTATAAATACAAAATACTGATAAAGAAAGTAAATATAAGTCAAATTACCCTAAATTAACCCTAAAAAAATGTCCATAATCAAGTAGAGTGGTCTTATTTTACCTTCATCAATTTGGATCCTTCAATGCTTCAAAGCCTACATTAACTTTTCTCAAAAACTTAGTTTAACTTATAAAGATCAACATTAGACAAGATATTTCAAGAAACCTCTAGTGTACTATGTTTATCAAAACATTTTTAGAGTGAAAACTTTGTAAATAATATCTTAATGCTACGTGAATGTATAAAATTTGGACCTCTAAAGCCTTGATTTAGTGATCTTTCACAAATAATCAACTAGACACTGATATTTACATGTTTTTGCTATAGATCTAAAGTTCTTATTTCAAATCATGTAGACCTTTTCAATTATAGATGAAAAAAATAGTGATCTATTTAGAAAACTCACTAACATTCCTATCCTTAATGCTCTTAGATGAAATTTAAATGGATCAGAGGAGTAATGCCAAAATATATTTAGACTTGAGACAATATTCCAAGGATATTTTGGAATAAACACATTTTTATAAAGATCTTTTAAAGGTTACACAGATCTTATAGAAGATTAAATGTAGTGTTTACACCAATATTTATGTATTTAAATAAATTACTCTATATTTTAACCAAAATACACTAGAATTTTACTCAAAACAAACAAAGATGTCCTCCTTTGAACACAAACTTTTCTCCTATTGATGTATATCTATGTCAAGGATATAATGTGAATAGAAAAATTATATTTCTCAGTTTATAGTGAAGGTACTAGAAGACCTTAGGGCTTAATTTAGTTTTTCTAGAATGATTGAGTGGATATCACCTTTAGTCTACAATCAAACTCTGCTTTAGGGACAACAAGAACTTAGTAGTGACACAATATATTTGAAATCTATTCATTGTTATGATGTAAATTGATTTTTATATTTTTCTAATTTATGACCAAACTTTAAAAAAATAGGTGGATATTTATAGTGAACATTAATTTAAGGTGATTCATGTTAAAAAGTTAAAAAAAGGAAGCAAGGTAGAGCAGAAAATAAGGTTTGATTTTCAACAACAAAGACCAACAAATTCCCTTTAGTTCTTTCTAATAATAGTGGAAATGAAACTAACATTCATGAGATTCTAGTGATAAACTCAAAATACCATAAATATAGAGGGGATTCTAGGGTAAATTAAATGCATATATCTGAAAAGAATGCTTTAAAATAACTACCTACAAAAAATTTATTTAAACACATTTATTTGCAAAGTAGAAGGAAACAAAGCATACATAGACAAACATTTTTAACATAACAAAGAGCACAAACAAAAAAATGAATTTAAAACACTATGATCAGATTTAACAATTATATAAATGAAATCTTCTATCATTTTCAAAGATTGAGAAATAATAAAATATGAAAACAATGAAACAATGAACAAATTGATGGAATTACTCTTTTTATTTGCATCAATTTTCACAAGTTATATTCTATAGTATAATTGAGGGGGAAATGCCCTATATATAGGTCTATTTCATGCCTAATATGGCTACATTGGTTAAAAAATAAATGGATATACGACACTTATTAGTGAACAAAAAAATGCCTCATGTAATAATATTCCCTATTCAAAAGGCAATCATTTACAATATAGAGTGAACTAAAACATGACACTCATCAAAGAAATGAAGCCTATAAATGGTTATCTTTCTCCTAAGGTGCTAGGTTGGGATGACACTAACATGGATGGTGAAGAAGCTCCCAATGTAGCTAAAGAAGAAGAAATCCCAAGAGGGGCCAAAGAGGAAGAAACTCCTATGGTGACCATATGTGGCTTGTTGGTTACTTGCTTCTCAACTTCTATCTATCATTTCCACACCTCAAATAATTTATTATAATCAATTTCAATCAACTTTAAATATATAATAGGTTATTTTAGTAATTTTATAGTGAGACTATACATTGAATCATGCTTTTTAAGAGATGCCCTATAGCCTTATTGATAACCACTACCTTTTCTATTCTTTTATTGGTAGACACTACCAAGTCTATCATCTCCTACCCAAAGGTCACCCTTATAGACATGGCCTAATTTCTAAAATTGATAATGAATTTTTTAAATTGGGATTTGAAGGCATACTTTCTAATAATGGAACTATCCTTGTTATCAAGGCATGTCATCTCAACCTCTCTAAATAGAATTATAGCTCTATCACCCAGCTGGGTGAGAGACTAACCCAATGATCTCATGTCATCAATCCACTGGTTTAAATATTTCCTTTTTATAATTTTATTAGATTGATAAATGCTCAAATCATCTAAGGGTATCAATTTTAGTTCTTCAAACTTATATATTCTAATAAACTTGACCAAGTTGATTGCATTGTTGTCATAGATCCCATATGCACCCTCTGCGTTTAGAATCCTATTGTAGACTTCATCCCCTCTCACTTTGTATTGAGCCAAGGTATTTAGGCTATAAACATGACCTCAATATACCATTCCACCATAGTGATGGTCTCCTCTAACCATGTGGATTTGTGTTATTATTCTAGACTAGTTACTTTATGTTGTATTCCTTTTACTAATTTTGTAGCTACATCACCATATACCTTTAGAACTGAGAGGGAGTCTTCTTCATACTATTTTTTTGGGAAATTTTGGATCTTTTATTCTTGGTTAATTAAAATATAATTTATTTAGACTCATATATAATTATCTAATCTAGATGAGTGACCTTCCTCATGGTTAAGCTCTTCATTTTTCCAACCTTCTTGTCAAATTTTAATGACACCTATGGAGGGTTTACTATAACCAAATCCTAGTTCTCTATTATATCCAATTGCATTTATCTTATCCAAGATTTATTTGAAATTTCCTCTTGAGCATGAGTATATGGAGGCAATTATTGAGTTTGTGTCAATCCCTAGATGATAAATGTTTGAGAAGAAATAATGGAGGTGAATAAGACAAATGTAGAATTGGGGGATGAGGTGAGAAGTTTAATTCCTGAAGACAAAAATTAACTAGTGTTAACTGAAGCACTAGTTGGGAATAAAGGGACCCATGGAATGAACATAATAGGCCTTTTCTTTGTCACCTAAGGACCTGGACTAACCATAGGTTCAAGCAAAATTGGGGGGAGATTGGCCATCACAAAGACCTTTGAAGTTGATGAAACAATAAAAGGGTTAAAAGTGGATAGTGACATAGTTATGGGCCTAATCATAAGTCTCATAAGGGGCATGTAAGTTATTAGGTTCATGTGGTCTGGTGTTGGGGGTTCACAAAATATACCCAAGGGCTAGTTATATAAAAATTATGGAACCAAATAAACACATTCTTGACCTATTAGACCTGGTTCCTCTTTGACAGGAAGTAGGGGAGGTAATCCAAGTGTTAAATTTATTGGTGTTGTTATATGTGGTGCTACTAACTCTAGTAAAGATGAATGGGGTACCAAGAAAGGTCTTACCTAAACTATGGTGACATTTTATTTTTGGGATGGGCTACTAGATGTTGCTCTTAAAATAGTAGCTTGCTTAGTATGTTTCCTAGTATCATCTCTTAACTTATCTAAAGTAGGAGATAATGTTTATAATATAATCTAACTAAACTAAGGGTTAGTTATTATTTCTTATTCTATACTGGAAACATGAATTCTGGATGTAGATGCTCTTGGTTGAGCATCTTTAGGTTTAAAAACTTCATAGAAACTTGCATGTTTCAACATACCCTTAACCTATGGGATATTGGTAGCCTTTAATATCTACTTTATCTCTATGTAATTGGTTGCATTGAGGTATAACCTATCTTCATACTATATTTCATGATGATAGGTGATGATTAGAGCTACATTGTGCTTGGTGTAATATTTGAAAGTTACATGCTCTAGGTCCCATTCCCTATTGCCATCTCTTTCCAAATCGAAGGTGGGTATTTTATTAGTAATGGAAATGATTGAGTTCCAGTTTTCAATCTTGAATTTACAAATGTTATACAATTGAGGGTAGACCAATCATCTCTTTTTATTCTTGCATAGTCCATCCACCCCTATGAGTAATTCAAAGACAATTTCTTGCTCTACCAACTTGTTTGACACTATAATGGGTAACTTGAGGGGGGATATCTTAATTCCAACTATCCTCACCATCATGAAATATATATAGTACTATTAGGCCCCTCAGGGTACTCAAGGTTTCTCTAATATCTTTTGATAATTAGGGTATTGGCATCTCATGGATTGATGTATACACTATAGGATAGAAATGCTCAATAATTGCCCTCATCTCCTATTTTTACTTATACACTCTTACCTTTGAGAAGGTATGACACATGGTCCACTTTAAATTAGGATCCCAATTGATGAACTATGGGAATTTTTAGGTGGCATAGATGGCATACACTAGATAGGACATCATGTAGAAATGATCCCCCTAGTTGGCCATGACCCTTATGATCTGTGATACCAAGTTATAGGATATAATTTATCCAAAAGGGGGACTCTTTGCATCATCTATTATCAAAGAAAGAAGTGGAACCCACTTCTCATTTACATGGAATTTATCTTCGGCACCATGTAATTGATTCATCATAGCCATTCCCATTCACACCTCTCTATTGAATTGGGTGATGGGGATTTGGCTGATTTTGGTTTTTCATACAAACTTCCCTTTGTTCTCAACCTAGCCTCTCAATAATTCCCTAATACCATGGGTTTGGAGCCATCAAGTTATATTATCCTAATTATATGTAATATCTGGTTTGGCCAGGTCATAGTAAGCTTGAAAGGCTATCTCAACTATGAAAGTAATGTAGTGACCCAAATTCAAAGATTTAATCATATTATTAACACACTTAGACTGAAGAAACATGTGGCAGACTAAGTATACATAGGGGAGTACCTCTAGGTTTGATGTTGACTTATGCAAGCCTACAAATTTGAGTGTTAGAATGTCTAATCTATCCTCTACATCATTAAATCCTTATTCATCATCACTTTTTCTATCCACGTTCCTTTCTACATAGTAGAACAAGTCATTATAATGTTCATCTTTGGTGACCAATGTAACAAATTTTAAAGTGGTGTCCTAGAAGATGATATTTTTTTCATAGGAATAGAGGAATGGAACTTGTTCCTCTTGTTGGCTATAGATGTTCTAGCTTTAGCCATGGTCTCAATTTTTTAGTTGATGAGATTTTGAATTGATTTAATGGTGGATAAATACATATATGTCCTTAGAAACAATCCCAAAATACTTCAAATTTTCTAGTAGATAACAATTGAATGTGAACCTATTGCTTTGATGGTAGAGGAATGCATAGAAGGTAAGATTTAAACTTCAAATTCAGAATTTAAAATAGATTATATGAGTCATAAATGAAAAGTATCTTTAACTCATTTTTATTTAAATCCTAAGTGGCTCTTTAGTTTTATTCTAATGGCTTTGAAATTCCATTTTGATAAATTAGCCAATCGCTGCCTTCAATTTTTTCACGTGGCCTATCATCATAGGCTTGAATTTTTTAGTGAAGTGACTTGGATTTATAACTACCAAACCAAGACTCATCAACATTTAATTTTCACCTACAAATATCACTTTATGGATAGTTGTACACCACCTAAGTGCCATATTTGACATGTACTCAACACTTAACACCTTTTCATGCACTTTATCCTTCTATTTTAAATATTGGTCTATTCAAGTGGGTTGTGTAACACTCTTCTAAGTGTCATCTCTTATTTGAATCCCTCTTATCTAATAGTTACATGGATTGGCCCCTTTCATCTTTGGGATGACATGGCATTGGGACCTCTATTGGATTTCCAAGTGGAAAGCTCTCATTGGTTCACATTATCATGGGGATTTGTTGTATGAAACCTATAATGGACCCTACTACCATGAGGATTTTTCAAGTATCACCTTTTGATTTTATCATGCAATCAATGGGTTTTATGGCTTCTTTGGATAGTATTATTACTATGAGAAAGGGGTCCACATGTCCTTATCCCATTAGTCCCAACTACTAGGTGAATTCCACATGGCATCCAACTATCTAATACTTAGTGATTAAGTGCCAAGTGTCATCTTATCATGCAATTGTAGTATTATTGAAATTGAACATTACCCCTTAGCCTGGGGGTGCAAAAGGTGATATCTAGTGGCAAGTGGAATGATGTGATTGGATTGCTTTATCACGAGACTTTTTATTAATCAATTGGGGTCTTATAATGTCACTAATGAGTGCCATGTTTCATTATTTGATTGAGTTATAACTCTTTTATAAGCTAAAATTTAGTGATTGAATAATAAGTGGCACATTCCCATTGGGTCATGGGGTCATGAAATTTGTAATTCCTTGACTAAAATTCTATGAATGAGTGATAGGTGGTATGTTTTGATATGATCATGGGGTCGTGAGACCTTTTAGAAAATAATAGGATCCTTGGAGGGTCGTGATTAGGCATCACATGGCATGTTCTAATTGATCTATAAATTCTTCATGGATTGGAATGCCACAACTAAAAGATAAAAGGTAAACTCCCATTGGATCATGGGGTCATAGGATTTTTCAAAGGCTAAAGACATGTGACAAATCTTGAAACTTTATGTAGTTGAGTGACTAGCGAATATGACACTATTACATGTCAATTGAGATTGAGCTAGTGTCAGGCTATTGTACAAAGGAAAAAGTGTGAAATTTAACAAATTATGAGATAAAAGAAAAGGGAAAAGTCTAAATTCATAAAATTTGAGTATGGAATCTAAATTGGACCCTAGTATAAAACTTAAAATCAAGGTTTGTCATTGTATCAAATACAAATTTTGACATAGCTAAAGTAATACCATGATTTAGAAACCTTAATTAAGTAATCTTGATTGAGACTTAGGGATCATACCTTGGATATTTGAATCATAAACCCTTGTAAGATAGCTTTTAAATAAATCATGTCATTAGAAAAATCAATGAACTAGACATTAATAAAAAAATTATAAGGTACCTAGTTAATATTTATTATGGACTAACACAACTTTACACCTTTCAAGTCATACAAGGGGGTTTTCATCATGTGATATGAAGGTATCCTTAGGGTGAATGACCCAAATTTTTCATAGGGTCCCGATTTTTATGAAAATGGGATGTGTTGATCTCAACACTTCCCTTCTTGAAAGGATTGATACAAATATCAAAATATTGTGTTATACGATCACTATCACATGTAGTTCTCAGATATACCATGGAATCCATCCACTATATAATATGACATCACATACATGCATTTGAACTAAAAAGTACTTATGGATATATAATGTGTATAGCTATAACATTATTGTTGACCCAATTTTACCCACAGGCAAAATCTCGGTCACCTTCTGCACTTGTTTTGCATGGCCAGTTAATTTTGGGTTGCAAGGTCCACCTTCAGGGTTTGATAGCTCTGTTTCAAAGCATTGGCTCATTGGCCTCATTCATTGGCATTCACGGTAGCATAAGGTAGAGTCTTCAAACGTTCACAAAAGAGGAGAGGAAAAAACTGGGGCATTTAACACTAAGGCAAAAGAGGGCAGACATTTACAAGAACAATGTAGCAGGTGGCAAAATCACCGCCCACAACACAAAAAGGTAAAATGAGATCACAAATAGATGCAGTCAGTGGCAAATTTGCCACTCACAACACAAGCAGAGAAAAGAAAGGCCGTGAACTTAGCTGATGTTAGCAAAATTACCATGCTTGGCAACCAAATTGGCTGACATCGGCAAAATTGCCACACATAGTCCACAGCAATGGGTGGCAAATTTGCTGCCCACAATAGCAGGTGGCAAAAAACACCCACAAAACACATAAAAAGACTCGCTCAACTGCCAGAGGAGTAGACCAGCACATAAAATGAGGTAGCAAGCATGGTCCCAATAGATTTATGACATCATCAATAGTATTTTTCCTCTTCCCAATGAAGACTAAAGCTGCCACTTGCAAGCAAAGGCCAATGAGACTCCTCTTGGCTCTTCCCATATAAATACGCAGACTTGGTCATTTTAAGGGAGCTTCTCCAATTTTGTAAAGAGCATAGCTCTCCAAATTTTCCACCTAAATCAATAAAAGATAGTTTTTACCTCTATTTGGATGGATTGTGTAGAGTATGCCTTGAATGTTAATCTATGTCCAGTCATTGTCTCTTGATGCTCTCACAGGTTCAACACCAGCAAACCTGTGATCTACAAAGTGCCACTGTCTACTGCTGCCAGGAGTAGAGTTCTATTTTGGAGGTATAGAATAGGTGAGGTCACTTACAGTGTGTATTTCTTAGCACCTTGGTGAGTCCCTTTTTCTTTTACTTTCCATAAGAACCTCCCTGTCATCCCAGAGACCTGGTCTTTTTTGCCAAATCTGAGTGTATGTATGTTTTTGTCTGATCCTGAGTGTGGAGGTGGGAAGGTCATTTCATTTTTTGGTGTATCACCTCTTTTAGAGTAGGCTATTTGTTTTCATGCATTTTCTTCTCCCTTTTCATCCCCCCTAGTATATCGATATATCTATATGTTTGCACTGCCTTGAACAAGCAAGATACATCAGAGGGAACTAGCCCATACCTAGAGACTCTCCTCTCCTGCTTCACCATCCCACAGGTGAGAGAGGAGTTTCCATGTTGTGGGGAGAGGGCAGGAATCCAATTTCCTACCAACTGGGTACACTTTCTATAATCAACAGTTTTGGCATGCCCAGTGGGACCACAAGTTTTTAATCAAAAAAGTTGCAGGGTTACTCGCTGATCCTGTTACAGCAAAGGAACCACCAATACAACACCGTGCGCATCAACAGTTTTGGTACACCCAGTGGGACCTCAAGTTTGATAATGTAGTAGAGTTTTAGGATTGATGTTATTCTTATTATAGAAAATTGAAATTCTTTAGCATTTGGTGACTCTGAGTTTAATCCACTGGTTAAGCAGCCTGGTACCTCCAGAAACGCATTTTGGTATGTGTAATCTCCATCATTTTGAGTCATGGACTCTATTTTTTCTAGCTAGCATGGCTATAGTCCTTATCATGCCTAATATGGCCAGTCTTAACCCTGCTATGAGCAATATCAGCCTTGCGCTAAATCTTCTCAGTATGTCACTTTTTCTACTCAGCCCAGTCTCTTTGCCTATCAACCCATTTTCGCTTTCAAGCAAGCACTACTGGGATATGACAAATATGTAATTCATCTTAACACCAAAAAGGGATGTGGCCAAGAAATTCTTGATCATGTCATCCAACAAGTGAGGAATGTGCTAGATCAAGTAAAAAAGGAATGGGCTCCTATTGAAAGAGCAAATTGGCACGGACTTTCAAATGAGATGTTGGATGTGAGCGGTTTAATTGCATCCATGGAGGAGAAGCTAAGTTTGCATGAGAGGCAACCTTACCAAGTCTATCAAGATACATACTCACTACCCAAAGCATCATATCAGTCATATACAACCCCTGCTCTAGAGCCAAGTCGACCTTGTCAAAGTCAGTTCCTCAATCATGTTGAGGAAAATTTTGAAACAACAAACCTTATGTTTAAGGCTAATCTTGATAGATAGATCGAGTTGGAAAATCTTCAGATGCAGCAGTCCATTCTAGTAGCAAGGGAAGTGGGATCAAAATATTCACTATCCTCTCACATTGAGGCCCCATCAGCCCCAAAGGAAATGTCCAGCCCAAATTGCTTGAGCTGGAACAAAGTGGTCGAGTCATGGGACAACAAAGAGGAGAAAGACGTCATCCAAAATGAAGAAATGCAAAGTGAGGATGCTCTAGCTAAGTGGATTGAGGAACTAGAGAAGAAGATGAAGCTATTGAAAGAGAAAGAGGTGGAGTTTTCAAATGCTACAAACCAGACAACGGCAAAAGGTATTCCTTTCACTGATCCACAAGCTAATTTCAATATTGATGAAGCATTGGTGAAGTGGAGGGACAAAAATCAAGAAGTTTTGGCCCAAGGTCCTCCCCCTCCTACTTTATAAAAAGATCCCCTTTGTGCCAAATCCTTTCTATGAGATGGCACTTGCTCATTCTGGCTCATCCAATGCACTAATTAGTTCTGCCCTCAATCTAGTGCACCTAGCTTTCCAGCATGCCTCTCTTCAGGAAAATTTCCCTATGCATGAGAAGACCCTCCCAATTATTTCCTAGCCTCCTCAAGTCTTTTGGTATGATCTCCAAATTCCAAGCTAGAAAGAGGAGCATCACGAGTCAGCGCAGGAACTTGAAAATGATAAAATTGCTGCCTGCTCACAAAAGCAAGAGCCCAATCATAGGATCATGAGCTAGGCGCAAACAATTGAACCTTGGAACAACAAGAAAGAAGAGGAGGAAGTTTTCAGTCTAAATCTTGAAGAAGAAGAGGCTGCTCCCACCCCTGATAATGATTATGACTTTTGGGAAAGGCTTTTCCAAGAAGATTTGGATAGGCGAATTGCAAAATTAGAGTCCAAAGAGAAAATTGTCAGTGAATGTGTGATGGACAGTTCAGACCAAACAACACATTCTATGTTTGAACACACCCCACCTACACATTTTGAAGAAAGCTATCAGGCCTAGCCTAATATGGATTGTGCTCAGTTTGTGACTGATGCAGAGGATTACATGATTGCAAATGAGGATGAAATCAAACAGAGTGATATGGATGAGCATGGACAGCCTTTTGTTCATGATTTGAATGATTTGTTTGGAGTTTTTAGAGCAGGCTATATTATTCTCCAAACAGGGTGTGAGCTGATTAAAAATGATGAGGACATTGTTGGGTTTCCAATAAGCATGCAAAGAGGCTGTAGTTTTTTAGATTTGCCACTTTAGGAGTTTGGTGAATCTAAAGTTTTCTTCTTTAAAATCATCAAAGAAGATGGCCATACCATGGAACCCGAGCATGAGGTAGAGGAGAACGAGCCAGTCCATGATGCATATCAGGAAGCTTTTGGTGATGAGCCAGCAACATTTAATTTCTTGGTGGAGAGCACCAATTTGAAGGAGTAGCATTTAACAGGCCTCCAAGGACACTCAAAATATGTATATATTGGAGGCATGCTTGATTTTGATCCCCTCAGTTTCCAGCCAACCCAGGTGATAGGCAGGAAGAGCAGGTCACCATCTCTCTTTTTCTTTCAGCTACTTGCCTGTCACCATAAGTCTTCTCACCAAGAAGGGGACTTAAGAAATTTTCCTTTCAATCCAAGAGGGAGGTGAACATTCTTGGTTAGTTGTATATAATAGTTTGCTTTCAGTTGTTTTTCTCCCGCTTTCCCTAAGTGCAATTACACAGGTAGTTATTTTTAGCCTTGTGTGTTTCCCTTCATTATGGGGGTAATTTTTGTGTATTTTGATTTTGAGATTATCAAAGTTGTTGTGAACTCTCTTCAAAGTCACCATTCAACTCCACACCCAATGGAATGTAAGGCAACTGGGTTCTAAGCATAACAGGCACGATTCCCCTGTGAGTCGCCAATTGTTGACCCAATTTTGCCCATAGGTGAAATCTCGATCACCTTCTGCACTTGCTTTGTATGGCCAGTTAATTTTGGGTTAAAAGGTCCACCTTCAGGGTTCAACAACTTTGTTTCAAAGCATTGGCTCATCGACCTCGTTCATTGGCATTCACGGTAGCATAAGGCAGAATCTTGAAATGTTCACAAAAGAGGAGAGGAAAAAACTAGGGTGTTTAACACTAAGGCAAAAGAGGGTAGATGTTTACAAGAACAATGTAGTGGTTAGCAAAATCACTGTCCATAACACCGATGGGTAAAATGAGACCGCAAACAGATGCAGTCAGTGGAAAATTTGCCACTCACAACACAAGCAGAGAAAAGAAAGGCCGTGAACTCAGTCGACATCAAAAAAATTGTCGCACTCGGTAGCCTACTCGGCTAACGTTGGCAAAATTGCCACACTCAGTAGCCAAATCAGCCAACATCGACAAAATTACCACACGCAGTCCATAGCAATGGGTGGCAAATTCGTCGCCCACAACAGCAGGCGGCAAAAAACACACGCAGAACATAGAAAAAGACCCACTCAGTTGCCAAAGGAGTAGACCAACATGCAAAACAAGGTAGCAAGCATGGTCCCAGTAGATTTATGACATTATCAATAGTATTTTTCCTCTTCCTAATGAAGACTAAAGCTGCCACTTGCAAGCAAAAGGCTAATGAGACTCCTCTTGGCTCTTCCCATATAAATACGTAGACTTGGTCATTTTAAGGGAGCTTCTCCAATTTTGTAAAGAGCATAGCTCTCCAAATTTTCCACCTAAATCAATAAAAGATAGTTTTTACCTCTATTTGGATGGATTATGCAGAGTATGCCTTGAATGTTAATCAGTGTCCAGTCATTGTCTCTTGATGCTCTCATAGGTTCAACACCAGCAAACCTGTGATCTACAAAGTGCCACTGTCTACTGCTGCCAGGAGTAGAGTTTTGTTTTGGAGGTATAGAATAGGTGAGGTCACTTACAGTGTGTATTTCTCAGCACCTTGGTGAGTCCCTATTTCTTGTGCTTTCCATAAGAACCTCCCTGTCATCCCAGAGACCTGGTCTTTTCTGCCAAATCTGAGTGTATGTATGTTTTTGTTTGATCCTGAGTGTGGAGGTGGGAAGGTCATTTCATTTTTTGGTGTATCACCTCTTTTAGAGTAGGCTATTTGTTTTCATGCATTTTCTTCTCCCTTTTCATCCCCCCTAGTATATCGATATATCTATATTTTTACACTACCTGAAACAAGCAAGATACATCAAAGGGAACTAGCCCATACCTAGAGACTTTCCTCTCCTGCTTCACCATCCCACAGGTGAGAGAGGAGTTTCCATGTTGTGGGGAGAGGAGAGGAATCCATTTTCCTGCCAACTGGGTGCACTTTCCAGCATCAACAATTACTTTGGCCAAAGTATTTATTATAACTTTCTAGCTACTGGTTGAGTCTAATCCACACACACCCATACTCTCTGATATAGATATCATCCTATGCAATGATTCTTGAACCAATCATGTACAAGTATTTATACATAGATTACATCAAAATTTACTTTGTTTCAAAACATAGTTTTATAAGTCTATAGCAAAGGCTTTTATAAGTATAATGAATTCAAAGGAAAAAAAACTAATATATGTATACATTTTCTTATGTGTGTAATAAACTTATGCATTATAGTGGTATAAGTTGCCTTAACTATGCCTAACTATAATGCTTAGCCTTATAATTAGAAATTATTCATTAAATACCAATTTTAAAAAATATATTTATTTGTACTATTATAGTATACTTTTTATAAAAAATAATATACAAGTTACAAAATCCATAAGCATACTCATATCATGAGTATGTGTAACAATGAAGAGGTACATTTTCATAGGATTTATACTATCTCAATGATAACAATACTCAATATTCAAGGGTGTGCAATCCATGCACTATATTCATTATCCCTGCTTAAGCTAGTCTAAAATACATAATATAAATTAAGGTATAACATTACTACTTCCATACTTCATTCATATGGTATCTCATGTCATTAAACCACACATTCATTTCCACAACTTTTATTGTTCACAAATTTTGCATAGATCCACACATTAAATAGAAAGGTTACTTGAATTGGTCAACACTATCCATAACTTGGATAACACAATAAATGACAAGCTATTTTATTTGAAAAAATAAAAAATAAATATATTATTAAATCATAGGGATCCTATACATACAATAGGTTACACTCTAACCTTCTAGTGATGAAGAAAATAACTTTCATATCAACTTTTTTTTTAAATGAAAACTAGCCACAAGGTATCACCCATCCTTCTCTAAAGGTAAAAACAATACTTAAAATCATTCTTTTATATGTGATAACTTCCAAGTGGAAATTCATTTGTGATTTCAAAAGACTCTTGGTCCATTTCACATTACTTTGTTATCCAAACTAAGATTCATCTCATTAAGGGTTTTCTTTACAATATTTATCATAGACTTGTAAATGAGCACAATAGGTTGAGTGTCAATCTTATAGCTTTGATACCACAATGTTAAGACCCAACTAGGTTAACTTAGAGTTACCTAATTTTTTTTAATTAATTAATTTCATTATTAATTAATATGTTATTGTTTACTAACTAAATGTATCTAGTAACAAATGTATTTAGTTACTATTAACCTGATGGTTATTACTTTGATCCATTTAGATACTAAACAAGTTTAAAACAACATGGGATATTAAACTAATTGTAACATCCTAGATATATATTTAAATCAAATATTTTATCTTATAACATAAGTAAAACCACATTAAAAAAAAATTAATCATAGTCTGGAAGAATATACAACCAAATGAGGAAATCATAATTATATATTAATTTTACAAATACAACCAACTCATATAATAAAAATTGCATGTCAAATTACATATTTATAGTACCAAATCTCATAATACAAATAATGCAATGTTCCATGAAACATTTGAGCATAAAATAATCTCATGCAATTAGTAGTAAGCTATGAGTGTGATTATTCATTGATTGACAAGTGTTGAGAAGGGACATCATCATCAGAGTTATTTTCCATACCAACCATAGACCATACATCCCATACACAATCTTTGAACTAGGGAATGCCACCCCAACATATATGGGTAAATGAAAATAATGTGATTATCGAGAAGTAAAAAATAACTCATGTTTTAAGTCTGCTAATACATGCAACAAATTAGATAGATACTAGAAAACATTATTCTAACATGATATTGACATACACACACACACACACACACACACACACACACACACACACACACACACACACACACACACACACACACACACACAAACACAACTCTAATAATCCTAAGTGAGCATAACATGGTATAATTTCCATAACTTAGATTGTACAACATCAAAAAAATAAATTCATTGAATCTAGATAATAAGTGAGTCCAAAAAATATGATGTTTGAGGGTAGATATATGAGTTTCAAGTGGACACACTCATATACATATCACCAATCATCCTTCAAAACATGCAAAAACTTATTCATAATTAAATCATTGTACAACAACATATTACAACATTAAATAACTATGATATTTATACTAAAAAGTATATAAATTTGATTTAACAATCACATTATTTACACTCACTCAATCTAAAAGTGAAATGCATAGATTATTCAAATGGTTTGTATTCAATCCAATTACATGAATAAATTTTTAAAATAATTTAAGGTTAAAATAGCATGATTCCTACCAAGACACCATTCTCATATTCTTAAATTTCCATAAGAATAAGGTTCCATTAATAACATGGCCAATGAGTCTCATCAAACTCAATAATGTATCTAAGTTTAACTTGTCTTTTATTATCAAAATGTCCTTACTAGACTTATTTTATTTCTATATTAAATATTCATTGTTCAAATAAAATAATCATAACAACATATCTCATCTTTCACATAACCATGGAAGTGATAGGTGTTGGTTGGTCAAGTAAGTCATACTGAGGACCTAATATGTAGGAAAACTAGAATAATGATTTAATCATTCCACATCCCTTCTCAAAATATTCATCAATCATAATTCATATTTATATACAATTATTACCATTATCAATAATCAGACAATGGTATATTCAATAAAAGATCTAAATGAATAGTAAAAGAGTTAACTCTATGAGTTACCTAAATGTATCTCACCATATTCTGATGTAAGGAAGACCATAACATAATATTATCACATCCTAATTATACCATTCAATCAAGGTTTGCCTTGTTCAACTTAAAACAAAGGCACTAAATCATAAAATCTAGGAATGGATGATCAACTTTTTTGATTTACTAATTTTATATTCATTTACAACCATAAAAACCAAGAAAAACTCCCTTACCTCCTTAAACATTCACTAAGGCTAATATAGATAGAAATCACTTATTTATTTATGTATTCATCATTAAAAATTACATGCAACTATATAAAACCCATGGTTACAACATATTGAACTCATAAATTCATCACTATATTCATCTCACAATACATGAGTATGACTTTATCCCTTTACACATAATAATAGATTAACTTCTAATAAAAACTAACTTATCAATTCATCCTACCTAATATTTATTATTTTATTTTATGGTATACAAATTTTCAAGGTCCTCAATGCATTTATGCACATATATAATATGCCTACTCACTAATTTCTTTTACAAGTTACATGTTCAACTAGTGTTACTTATTCATAACTTAATAAAGTTAATTTGGTGTAACCTACTAATGGATGCATAAGTACATACATAAATACATATATGTATGTGTGTGTGTGTGTGTGTGTGTGTGTGTGTGTGTGTGTGTGTGTGTGTGTGTGTGTGTGTGTGTGTGTGTGTGTGTGTGTGTGTGTGTGTGTGTGTGTGTGTGTGTGTGTGTGTGTGTGTGTGTGTATGCATATATATGTATGTATGTATATATGTATATATATATATATATATATATATATATATGTATATATATATATATATATATATATGTATGTATGTATATATGTATGTATGTATATATGTATGTATGTATATGTATGTGTGTGTATATGTTCTTATATATTTAATCATTCATACTCAAAATATGTATAACTATACCATCCCATTATAATACTATTTTCATACACAATTCAAACCCAATATACAGGTTGTCATAAGTTCTATCTAACAATGTAATTATTCCTTAGGCATCAAACATAGCTACTATAGCTATAACATATCTTCTTGATAAGGTAAGAATAATGAGTAATTTCATGATTATTTATTCTCATAAATGAATATAACCACTAAATTTCAAATTCACATCGTACTCCACTAAATATCTCAATTATATTGTATATATCAATACATACATACATGAAATATTGACTTCGCTTCTCTCATGTTCAAGTCTGGAAGTGACACATTTTTTGTAAATATATATATAAGGGTATTCATATGTATATCATTATATATACCTAAAACCATAAATATATTCATGTTCATGTATACATATATACATACTTTTAAGACAAATCCTTTTAGATTTGGAAAGACTATGCAATTACACAGGATTTTTTTTAATTTTCTTACTTATATATGTTTATATACATTTAATAAATAAATAATAACTGAGTTAGATATATGTATATACACTTATAATTCTGAATATTCCTCAATTTTTCATCACCCTATTGTTATATATCAAATTTTCACCCCTAGGAAGGCTGTTCAATCCTTCATAATTAGATGATAGCATATAATCACTTCTAGGATGTAAGTGGCCTAATTGGTGAAGTAAATCTCTATATTGGGCTAGCTCCCTTGATGTTTTACCTAAAAATACAACTAACTTACTAAAATTTCAAGGAAAAGGGGTAAAATAAGACTAAAACCAAAAAGAGAACATGGAGGTGATGTAAAAAATATGGTTTCTTCTACTTGCTAATGCTTGCACTATGAAATGATAAGATTACAACTTGATTTCACAATATCAAGATAACTCCTCCCAATATAAGTGTTTCTATATGAAGGTTATGGATAATTTAATAGACAAGGTGAATGATTAATAGGTATTAGAAATAACACTAATTACATTTTTACACTTAAACTCAAAAAAACCATTTGATACACATAATATGACCTGTTGAAAGATGACCAACCCACATAAAGGCAAGAAAGAAAAGGAAAAATGCAAGGAAGTAATATAAATATCACAATATCCATAAAAAATTCATCTAAAAATCAATTAAATTCAAGTTAAAGATAGTATAACTCATCTTGAATTGATTTCAAAATTAGTAACAAGTATTAAAATTGGCAAGGCTTTACCATACCCACTTTGAATATGCATACAATTCCTTTCAAGCCTTCATTTATAGTAGAAAAAAGAGGAGAGGGAGAGATAGGCATAAGTATACCCATCATGGCTGTCATGAAATCATAGAATCAATTAAAAAATAGGAAAAAATTTCCACCAAGTTTGCAATTAATGTGTTTGCTTATTTATCTCAACACTCTAAGCCATGTGTTGATGAATTTTTAACTAAAAAGTGGCATGGAAGGCCATCTTTACAGATTTGATTCTTCTTGAATCTAACTCCTTTTCCATGGAGTTACAAATATGCTTATTTTAGGGTAGTTAAAATTTGTTTAATTGACGCTTGGCATGCTTTATAACCTTATAAAACAACCTATACCTCTTGAAATTCTTCTCACCATATGAGGTTTTAACTTGAACTTTAGACCTTTTCTCATACCATATTATTTAATATCAAGGTTTGATTTTCCAATCGAGGTTTATTTTTGTGTATTTAAGGTTTAAATTATGGATTTTTACTTCATGAGAGTGTTTTATGGGTTTATTGAGTCTTTTCTCAACCATTGGAAATTATGTTGTAGCTATAGTCTTCACACTTATTTGGTAAGAAGGTAGAAAAAGACCTTCATGCCTAAACATTTCAAGTGATCTTGAGGGCCAATAAAGATTATTGATTATGTTTTATGACTATGAAATATTTTATATATGACATTAGGTTCTCATCAAGATGTTATGAAATTATTTTGAGTCTTGAGGTCTTGAAACATGTCTAAAACTATACCTTCTTGATGTAAGATTGATCACACTTCTTCATTGAGGCATGAAAGAGACTTTTAACTCATGATTTCATTATGGGAACCTATTGAATAACTTTTTAAGGATCATAACACCTTAAAAATATTATATTAAAATCTTAATATCCTTCATTCATTAAATTTTCCCATAACATGTATATTTCATTCATGCTATATGCACAGGTCTGTAGGTGTTCTTTATGCCTCCTTGACTATTATGACTTGAAAGTGAATTCTCCTTAGTTTTTTTTTTTGAATTTATAGGGACTATAAATAGGATATAATATTTACTTGTAATCCATTTTACCTCTAAAAAACTTAATAACATCTTATACAATAGCCACGTGTGTTCTTTCTTTCATTCTACCTATGACAGGCCTATAGGTCTCTTCTAGGCCTAAAATTCTCCTTTTGTGATTTACCACAAGATTAAACCTATATGGTTAACTATGAAATTATAAAAAATGTATATTCATGTTTCATTATCCCATACACATGCCTTTAATAGGCTTAAATTACCTTTTATACTCATTTTAACTTGTCCTAATCATGTTTTTGATGTTTCACAATCCACTTGTAAGGTACATAGAGAGGACTGTAGGTATTTTTTAACATTATGGGATACAAATAAATTTGAGGGTTATAGGAGAGACATTTAAATTAAATAAAAAACATAATTCACTTGATTAAATTCTTATGGCACCTTTAAAATCATCAAAATAATGAAGGAAGCTATGTTCTAGATCTGCAACTATGAAATGCACCATATGAAAGTATAAATATTTGAAGTTTGAGACCACTTACATATGTTTATAAACCTATTTATGGCCTTATATATAATTAATATAATGTTATTATGCCTATACACTTACCAATTATACTCATATGATTTGTTCCTATGTAGAAACACACAAATTACACTTGATTGCATGTTTGGTGTTCACTCTCTCTCTCTCTCTCTCTCTCTCTCTCTCTCTCTCTCTCTCTCTCTCTCTCTCTCTCTCTCTCTCTCTCTCTCTCTCTCTCTCTCTCTCTCTCTCACCTAGGACTTGACAAATATGACCTTAAATCTTATGGAGAGTTTGAAATAGTTATGTGAGTATAGATTAATATATTTAAAAACCATATATGCATTATAATTAAAGTCTTTGGGTATAAATGTTGACCTATAGGTCTGTAGACATGTAGGTTAACAAAGTTTTTTTTACTTAACTTTTAAAACATACCCCAATGCTCCCAATAATGACTATAAATTATGAAAGGGTCTAAATAAGATATTTAAGGTTTTTTTTTTTTTGGAAAATAATCTTGAATCATGGAATTCACCTGTATAGATCAAACATTTCTTTTTCATGTCATAGTCTTGTATTTACTCTTTCACACTTAAGACCTTGTTAAAGAATACTAAGAGAATAACTCTCAAGGTATGTCAATTAAAATATCTCCTTTAGGATGATCTTATAAACCTTGTGGATATTTTATTACTTATTTTATAATTTTCACCACTGTGAAAACACACATACTTGATAAGGATCATCTCATTTATGTCTGCAAGTTCCCACCTATGTAAGGATAAATACTCTTTTCTTGAGGTATATCACCTTGTTTATTATTTGAAAAGGTATATGGGATTTTAATAATTTGGACCCAATATGAAAAAATTCATTTCATGCAAAAAAACATTTTATTTCTATCTCAAACCCTGACTGTCATACTAAGACAATGCAAGTGTCTCTCTCAAGCCAACAAAAATATTCATTTGATATTATTGAACCTAGATTGATATTGAAAGTTTATACTATAAATTATTAGATCACTCTCCAATCACCAAATTTCCTTCATCATCTCTAAAACACAACTATAAGAAGAAAAATGAGCCCATGGGGTTTTTCAAGGGTTTTAGGCACCTTATTATATTAGCACTTGTTCATAAATCATGTATCATCAAAACTAAAAATAATCTATGGAATATCAATGGCATAACGGTCTCCATCAACCCTAGGATTTTTTGATCCAACTCATTTTCATGTTCATGAACCAATGCTAAGAAAATTGCCTTCTAGAGCTTGCAAGCAACTTGATGGAGAAATTGGGTAGGTTTTTGGCTCTTATAGATATGTCACTTGATTATAAACATGGATTTGACTCTGAAGGGTCTAATAAGAACCTTAGGGATTTTTATAAATGATTATTCAATATAAACCCTTTATAATGGAATCCTCATAGGCCTATTCTATTTAATAAATTACTTGTCCTACCTTTCAAACCCATTGGAGTTGATGAACCAATTGATTATGAAGATTTATTTGACCTGTACAGAGGTGAAGCAATATGAAAAATCATTTTCCACCTTCCTTTCCCTACAAATTCTTCATTTTCCCTCACTTAGACATTAGAAAATGATGAATAAGTAGTTGTAAAAGTATTCTAATGTTGGAGAAGCATTATTAATACATTTTAGAGAATATCTATGACCAAGTACAAGTACCATGACATTTCATAAGTGTTAAATGAATTAATAGACTCTTATTTAATGATATAGACCTTCAATTTTTATCTTCTCTTAAAGAGTTATATTACAACATTGAAATAAGTAATATAAGCCAAAGTAAAGAAAACCTTAATCTTTCTAAAAATACCTTAGTTTCTCAAAAAGATTGAAAGTGTAATATTTTCAACTCACCATATTTTATCCTTGGTCCACTTGATCAGCTTGTAACACATTTATTCTTGTAGGGTCACCATTCTTATTCCTTGACCATAATTCAAGCTTAACCTTAACTTCACACTCAAACCTTAACCTTGTCAAAGTTACCTTAATCTATGTTAAATGAATTGGAGGTGACCACATTGACTGACCTTGATGATAAGACTAGGATACTTGACTCCACCTCTAACTATACCACTCTAAAAGACTCTAAAAGCTACTAAGAACAACACAATGCCTATAATTTTGAGACTAACCATGATCAAGATAAAATTCTTTATATGGCTATCAACAAAGTTAAAATCATGATGAAAAAAGTTTTAAATTTTAATCACCTATGGTGGATAATTTTGGATAACATATTTAGCAACCTCTTGGGATCGAAAGATTGCTATGAATATAGACTAATGGCCTTGACAATCCATTAGGCTATGGGGTCATGAATGTTTCTTGACTTGAAGGCATACTAAACCTTAAAACTTGATATCAGCCTTAAAACAAACTAAAAATTGAGAAAACTTCCAAAGCACACACAACACACATATGTGTCATAAGATAGTTGGAGGAAGGAAAATAATAGAAGCAAACAAACAAATTTGTGATCTAAGAAATTAGGTAAAATAAAGACCTATTTTAATCTATACAAGGCTACAAAACTAACCCAAGTAACATGGTTTTAAATGTATCTCATTGATTGGGATACTCATCTCCTCTCCATTAAGCTTTGTAAGCTAAAAATCATTATGTTTTCTGCATCTAATGATAACATAGGGCCCAATTCATAATGTATCAAACTTGGTATGCCTACTAGGTTTATCCCTATCCTCAACCCATTTTAACACAAGGTCTCCTTGATATTATCTTAAAACAAATTTTCTATAAAATGTATTCTTTACTTGGGCTTGATTATACTTCATGATATGCATGACATGGTTTATTGTCTCTTTCAATGCCATTAGCTATATCAACCTTATTTCCATGGGATCACTATACATCATTTCAAGTTGATATGATAACTCTAGGGCTAGTAATTCAAGAGATATAGGTAATTTTTACCTCTCTCCCATAAATAATAATGTATGGTGAGTTACCAATAACCCTCTTTGGGGAAATCTTATTAGCCCATAAGGTTATCTTCAACTTAGTGTGTCAAGGTCTTTGATTTTTTTCCACTATCCTCTTAATTATTCTAATAAAATTCTTGTTTATGGACTTATCTAGTCCATTTCCTTAAGGATATTAATTGGAATAAGTTCTTAGTTATATGTCATGTTTAAGATCTCATTCACTTGTCCTTACACCACTAAAATCCATTACATTATTAGAAAATATTGTGGAAGGGACTCCAAATATAGATATTAGGCCTTCATAGAAGTCAAGAAATGAACTTTCATTGGCTTCCTTAAGGGATATTACCTCCACCCATATTGTGAAATAGTCAGTGGATGTAAGCATCCATTTATGGCCTTCACTTAAAGGGGGTTTATCATACCAATGAAATCAAGACCCCATTACATGAACGGTTGTTCTAATTGAATAGAATTGAGAGGGAGGGATTAAATTTTTTGTTTCCATGTGAAAATTGAACACTTTTGGCACCTCCTTACCCATGCATAAGAATATTTGAACAAGATAGGCCAATAATACCTAGCTCTCATTATTTTTACTATTGTAGTCTTAGGTGAAAAGTGACCTCCTATAGGCCCACCATGAAATTATTCCAAAATCCTATCAATATAATTAGTTTCAACACCTATAAATATCATAACATTGAAATATCTTCTAAATAAGAATCCATACACAAGAACATAGGGTATAATTTGCAATATAAATTACATTCTATTTACTTTATCCAAACTTATAAGACACTCACCTATTTAAATAAATATTATTGTATCTTGTGTCTAACTTGGAGGGGATAAAGGTATAGCTATATAGGGATCATCTTGTAATTATAAAGCAAATTTTTAATCCTCTTGAAGGTTTTATGAAAAATTATCACATAGTCCTCTTCCTCTTACCAACTTGGTAAGCTTAATCTTCACATCATATTCCATGAACTTGGTTATCCAACCAGCCATTTTTTCATTAAAATACCCTATTCAAAATGAAGTATCTTATGTTTGGATGTGACACCATGACATGAATTTTTTTAATTGGTCACCATATTCATAAACTTCTTAACGATCCTTATGATTCCCAACACTTTATTCTCTATAAAGGTGCATCTCTCTTCATAATCTTATAACCCTTGACTAAAAAATGAAATAAGTTGATTAATACCCTCACAATTATGCTACATAAACATGGCTAAGATGGTGTCAATGTTAGATAAATCATACAAGAATAAATCCTTTGAAAAATTAGGATAAATCAATGTAGGTGCTTAGGCTATAGCTTGATTGATAGCCTCAAAACTATTTTTTCCTTCCTTGGTCCAATTAAATGAGATTGATTCTTATTCAACATAGCTATTATAGGCTTCACAAGGTTTTCAAAACTAAGTATGAATATTCTAACAAAATTAAACATTCCAAGTAATATTTTCAAACATTTCTTCTACATGGGCAAAGATAAAGCCAATATGGTACTCACTCTTTTAGGAACTATGTCAAGTCCATATTTAGAGAGAATGTGACCTAATAAATTACCCTCATGAACTAAAAAACACACTTCTTGGGGTTTAGAGAGATCCCATATTGCGTACATCTTTCAAAAATCAATCTAAAATGATCTATATGATCACTATCATTATTTGAGAAAACCATTATGTCATCAAGATAAATTAGTACCATTTCATTAATCAATCCTTGAAAATAAATATCTATGGCTCTTTGGAATGTATCCCCTACATTAGATATACTAAATGGAATTATTTTATAGGCATATGTTACCCATTTAATGGTAAATTTTGTTTTGTATTGATCTTCTTCCTTGACCAAAACTTGATTATAACTAGAATAGTCATCCAAAAGAGAAAAGCATAGATAACCTATAACCACTTGATGAATTTGCTCCATGGAGGGTAAGGGGTAATGATCTATGAATGACACCCTATTAAAATCTTTTAAATTTAAAAATAATCTTATCTCCCTACTCTTATTCCTCATAAGGACTAGATTAGCAACCCATGAGGAGTGCTTAATAGGGAATATGATGATGGAATCTATCAATTTAGTTAACTCTTTCCTTATTAGAATCTCAATATTTAGATTTATAGGTATTTATATTTGTCTTATAGGCTTGGAATTTATATCAATCTCTATGGAATGTTGGGATAATATAAGATCGAACCCCTTAAGGTAAATATATTCCCAAGCAAAGTTATCAAAAATTTATTTACACAAATCTAAAAATGCAATCATTTTAGATAAAGTATATACCTTTCCAAGCTTAAGAAGTTTATCCTTGAAGATAATAACCTTTTCATGATGCTCTTATTTTTTATACACACTCACCTTATCCCTCCTAATTTGATCATTCTCATTAAATTTATTTTCAAGGGTTACCAACCCTTTGGGAAGCTTATTGGATCTCAGTTTCACAATTTATTTTCCATATTATTATTGTAGCTTACCTTGATTTTTGAATAAAACTTGGATTATTATTGAAGGAAACATGAAATTTATTTATCACTCTCAAAAACCTACTGTTGAGGTCAACATATCCCACATTTTTTAAAAATTGGGACCCTTAAGATACTTTGAATTTTAACCTAAAAGCATGGCATGTTTTGATCATTTTTAGAATTTGAAGATCATCCACTTTGATAAAGTTGGCTTAATAATTTATGGTCCTTATTTTGGCTTGCCTAATGTTGCTAATAATTGGTATCCATGTCTTATAGTTGTAGGTTCATGGAGCCCTTGCTGAAGGGATCATGCTTAAAATTTACAAACTGACTCTATTCAAAGTTTTCACTAGCCTTTGGTTTGTGAAAATTCAAATCTAAATGCATGTCTGAAAGTTCTCTTCCAAAAACACTGGCTTAAAATACTTGGTTCAAATTTATATTTAGAAAGAGTATTTGGTGGGAATATTTTAAATTTATTTTAGACTTAAGCCTATTTTTTATGTTAAGGCTTGGTCATGTTTTTTTAACACAACCAAACCCTAGCCTAAAAATTATGCTTAGTCCTCTTTATTTTACCCTTATGTTATTTATATTTCTAACCAAGTCTAATTTTATGCTAGCACCAATGTTATGCTACTAGGCTCCTTTTATTTTCCTAGCATGGTCCCCTTCATTATTATCTATTTTGACTAAAGTTTTAATTCTAAGGCCCCATTCATGTTTATTAACATGAATGAGACTTTAGAATTAATGATTTAGCTTAATTTTTTTATTTTCACCTCAAGCCCTAACTTAAATATCTTACTTCTTATAGGATTCAATGGTCCACACTTCATCACAACTTCTAATCAGATGGAGTGAATTGAATCTAAGATCTTAGGAAGCCCCATAGAGCCACCACATAACACTCCCACATTGAAACATAGGAACTTGAAAAGATTAAATTTGACATTCACATGACCATTATTTGAATGCTCACAAGTTTGTCATTAATATCTTTAAATCCATCAAAACTAAGCTCATCTAACATTTTTACTTAGGCAAAAGGGGCATGTTTTATGTCATTCAAAGGGTCATTTATGATTTAAAACTTAACATAAAATTATTTAACCTAAGTTTTTTTTCTTTTATTAATATGAAATATACTTAGTTGAAATAATTTTAACCTAATTCCTTTGTATATCTATACATTGATTAAAGCTCATACATCTTGTAGGATACAATGGCTCGCTCTTCATCATGAAGGATGATCCAACAACATGAAATTTTCAATGAATTTTCAATGAATATTTGAGAGCTTTCAATCCTAACACATGGTCAATGTGCATTTAATATGTAACTAACAAAGTTTCAAGATCTTAGAAAGCCTAGGAAGGTGCTAAGTGACACAACCATGGGGCTTGGTACCAAAAAAAACCAATGACATGTGAGTACTTAGATCAAAATCAATGGTTTATGTTGATCCTTGGATCATGATCCAATAATGTGAAGCCAAAGGGTAGATTTCAAAAAATAATGGCCAGTTCTTAGAGTTATTTATGAAAAGTGCTATGAAAAGTGCTAGAAGATGCCAAATAAGCACCATGAAAGCACAAAGTGACAAAATAAAAGATCTTATGTTCTTAAAATGTAAAGGTATAAAGGTAAAGGTTAGAATCAAATCTAAGGAATGTATTAACCTAGGTCTGAATAAGCTACCACCATTAAATATTCAAATTCCTAAAACTTTCATAAAAGGCCTTAAGTGAACCTGGATTGATTACAGTAAATCTAAAAGAAGTTTAATTATGATTTGAGAAAAAAATAACTAACCCAAATACCATTTACAATCTTATTGAGAGAAATTTACAAAGGTGGAAGCCGTGGCAACTTGAAGATAACAATTGAGGGATGAGATAGAATCGTATCTATTTGTACATAGTGAGGGAAGGGTTTTCAAAGATACTGACCTAGACACTATGGCCTTGAACATTGGAAACAAGAATTGGTCTGAACTCTTCTTAACCATTAACTAGATGCAAGCCATCACCAAGGAAAAATAAAGGATTACCATAGTTAGCAGGAGGTATTATGACTTGGTTATAATTGAAATGACTAGTCTCTATCATGTTGCCACCAAACTAGAGGTAATCCATTGCATTGGCATCCTTGCTCCATTTTTATAGATTATAGAATAAAAAATGACTAGATCATTCATGAGGGGAGCTCTAGGAGAGTTGTGTACATTTCCACACTAGCCTTTGAGAGGTATTACAAACTTCAAAAACCCCATGTGGACCTACCCAACATTAAATAATGGACTGGAAAAAATGATATTGACACCATCCTTAGGCCATGGTTGCTCTAAGGGAATTATTTTATTTGAGATCCTACTAGTAACATTCCATTTTCCTAATTTAGAGAGGGAATTAGGGTAATTATGACCCTATTGAATATAATATCTGAGGGGTCTTCAGCCACATTTGTCAATAAGAGTTAGGTATCCTATGTCTACTTCATGGTATAAAAAGGGCTCAATCCCTTAATTCAAGATATGATCAATATCCACCTAGGGAGAATATATATAGCCATCAAGAAGAATACTAAAAACCAATAGTTTATGATGTCCTATCTATTAGATGCATTACTATCCTCCACTAGGATCCATCACATCAAAAATTGGTCACTTGAGGGCAGATTCGCAATCTCTCACCATTATTTAAAGCTACATATCTTCAAATATAGACACCATATGCAATTTATTTTTTATTGTGTTTATCTTGCTTTAGTAGAATCCATCATAGGGATCCTAATTCCCAAGGTAAGCCCTCTAATCAATAATTATGTGGAACTAATGGGAGACATCTAGTTGTATTTAGATTATACTATGATCAAAATTAAAGGGATTCTGACTCAACGTTATAAGTTACCTATCTATGTTCCCAACAAATTAGTAGAACAAGAAATTACATGTCAACTTCCTCATGGTGTCTGATGGAGTGTTCAAGGATAAAAGGAAAGGCCTCCTCCATCCCTTTAATTTAATAATTGGTTAGATTATTTTGAAAGATTGGAAACATATGGACACCGTATCTAAGCATAAATATTCTTTTGGATTTCAACTAGATGACCTAAGGCATTGGGATCCTTATGATAAGGTAGGCAAGCATTTGAAGAGTAAACAACTACCCAATTCAATTTATATACATCAACCTAGTCCTTATAATCTGCTACACATTAGGGCCAACAATTTTGAATAAGTACTATCTAGGTTTAAGAAACATAATTTTAGACTTAAAAATAGACTAACTATTAATGAAAATTCAATAAGGGACGTATGGCAAATGGGACCTCTTTAATACCATTTATTTCTTGGATCTTCCATGCCACCTCAAGAGCAACCATAAATGGAAGTGACATATCCCCAAGCATAGATTACACAAGGTCTTAGGAAGGAGAAGTTGGAAGTGAATCTTGTGAAGGACCCTCATCCCTCAGCCCTACCTTAAAGACTAGCATCTCCCATTGAGTACTTAGACATGATTACCTTGGAGACAAATGAAACAATGGAGGATGCCCTCAAGGTCCTTACTGAATCATATGACACTAATGAAGAGGAAGTGCATGCTAAATAATCCTAGGTTGAAGTAGAAGAGGCTAAGAAAGATAAAGGAAAAGAAGTTACCCTGGAACTAGTCCTAATAGCACTATTAAAGAAAAGAAAAGTAGAATTGGCAATTGTCCCAGTTAGATAAAAGAAGCCAAAGTTTAATTTCAATCACCCCATAAATGAAATAAACTTATTTAATGAGGAATACCATATTCATGGGCCAATCATCCCTAATTGGTTTATCTATGGAAAAATGTAGAAGATTCCCACTTTGTCTCACTCTTGGGCCTTGAACCAAACTATTAACATTGATGTTCATGATAATATCAAGCCATGGATAAGGGATTTAATGAAGGAGGAAGAAGAGAGAATAATAGTGACCACTATAGGGGTGGATAATAAGTAAGTAGATGCCCCAAGAGCATTAAGAAGCACAAGGATGGAGGTCCTAGAACCTCCTAAGGTTATAGGGTCATCAACTACTATATAATTCAATCTAGAGATAGATGTATTAGAGAGAGTAACAACAAGAAAATCCATGGTGGGGAATGAAGAGTTCACATTCAAAAATTTTGAACCATTTACCAACTTAAATCTAGTTTGGGGACAATAATATGGTGAACTAACCATCCATGAATAAGATGTTGAAACCCTGGCTGAGGCTCATTTAGCTCAAGTTAGAGTTGACATCAGGGGGATGAAATAAAGGATACATAACCTAGAAAAGGAAAAGGAATATTTAGAGACCTAGGCTATATTATCAGTTTTGGAATCCATAATAAAGATGTTTTAAGCATTTTTTTTGACATGTTTGACTCCTTAAAATCAATGAAGCTAAGATAGGATGAATTGAACCAATAGAGTGAGGTGGCCAAAGGATTGATGATAGAGTGGCAGGATGTAGAGGCTAAAATAAAGAATCTCATCAATATATCGATTTGGAATAAATTCATAAATCCAAAACCTTTAGCCTATCCCACCTAAATGCTATATTATGGATAGTGGTGGATAAGATCCAAAGTTTAAGTGTTTGGTTAGTAGGCTTGGATAGACTCGTACGGGAAGATGAAGAACTTATTTCCTAAATTAAGTATCTCCTTGGCACCATGTTAGCTAATCCTAAAAAGTATATATCCATAGGAATTATTGATGATGAAGAATATAAACATAGAGTCACTTTGGTGATGCAAGAAATAAAAATCAAAAGCCAAGGTGAATCTGGTAATGATAATAGTAGAATTATGGGCATGATCTTCATTTTTGAAGAAAATATTATAGAGTTAGGAGCATCAAAGAAGCTATGAAAATGGATGATATAGACTTTGATGACTTATCTAATCAAGAATATTTCTATCTCTTAAAGACATCTATAGATTTGGAGCTTGTCAAAGAACACCATTAAAGAGCTATGGAGCTTCTAAAAGAGCAACAAAGGAACCCTTTGATAATGAGCCCATCAAGTAGTTAAATTATATTCTATTTTGTAAAAACTTTGTAATATTTTGAAATAAAATATTATTTTGTAAAGGCTCATGCTAGTTTTTTAGTGTGTTAAATATAGATCAGTTTAGTTTGGAAAAGAAAGTGTATTCTATAAGTTTTTATAAAAAGACAACTATCCTTATCTTTTATACATTTGTATCTTGTAACTGACCGGTATACTACCTTTTCCTCTTATAAAAGGCAAGACTAACATCTTGTAAAGTGGGAGAATTTTGAGACAAAAATTGTTTACTTTGAGCAGTTAATATAATCAAGGAATTATAAAAAGATTGTCCAAATTTGTTTTTGTCAAAATTTACATGTTTTTCTCTCAACTACTAGTCTTAGGTATTAAATTTGAATAGTTTTTATGAATTCTAAGTTACATATTTAATTAAAGGGTTGATAATTTGTGCTTATGCTCGATTAGTTGAAGGATCTTGAAAATTCTTTGTTTAGTTATTTTGTATTCAGATGTGTTAATGCTATTTGAGTGTGGTAGCCAATATTTGAAGTAAATTTAGTTCGTACTTATAATTATTTATATCATCCTTCAAGGTTTACTAGGTGTGTAGTGAGATTTGAGCTTATGTTATTTTGTACTATATACTGGTTAAATGCATACTCAATTATAATTGAAACTTTGTCATAATGTTTGGGGCTAAGATTAGTAATCACTTATTCTCTTTCTACCTTACCTTTGTCTTTTTCTTTTTTTTAAACTAGATCACTTTAGTTTAGACTTCATCATAAATATACATTTATATTAGTCTATAATTTAAGCTCTAATCATAATTTACTAGTATTTTTTAAGCATGGGATATACTAAGAGGGGAGGGGTGAATCAGTATATCATATATTTTATAAAACTTTCCCTTAATCAAATTCCACTTAACCAAACATTCAAGATATGAAATAAAATTGCAACAATAAACACACCACAAGATAGAGAGAGACACCAGATATAATGTGGAAACCCAATGTGGGAAAAACCACAAAGAACAATCTCAAGTATATTAATGAGCACCAACTCAAATAATATTAACAAGCACCAACTTGCAAGAGCACCAACCCCTTTGCTGAGCACCAACACAACAACTATTCATGAGTACCAACACACAAGAGCACTTACCCCTTTGCTGAGCACCAACACAACAAAAATTCATGAGCACCAACCCATAGGAGTACCAACCCCTTTGATAAGCACCAACACAACAAAAATTTGTGTGCACCAAGCCATAGGAGCACCAACCCCATTGTGTATACCACACAACTATCTCTCAATGTTGCTATCTCAACAAATGATAGTTCATTACAACATCTCTTTCCTCTCTCTCACCTTTGCTCTTCTAAGCTAGATATAGCAAATACAAATCATATTCATATCTCACAAATTCTCTTTTAAGATAGATATTACTATCTCAAATCAAAATCTATCTCACACTCATTACAAATGGATTCTCAAGCCTTTATTTATAGCTTTCCAAATGACATTTGGCCTTCCCCCTTTGTGACCCTTCAATCCTCATGGAAAATGGCACCAAACTTGCATGACCCTTCATATCCTTGCCTTTGAAAAGTCATGTGGTGACCCTTCATGAGAAAAAATGTCCTTGCTTTTTTTGTCTTTACCTTGGTAACTTTTCGTATTCCTCAAAGTGCCCCTTCATGAGAAATTATGCCCTTCCTCCTTTGTCTTCACTTGGTAACTCTTGGAATTCCCCAAGATGACTCTTCATGGGAAAATGCATCCCATTCTTCTTTTATCTTTACCCCGTGAGTCTTTGACTTCTCCATGGGCCCTTCTTTTGTCTTATATGCAACCAAAAATATATTCATTAATATTAAATAAATATTAATACACATTAGCCAAGATATATCTATTATAAACATTATTAAATGCAATGGGGCCTTTATCACTAGTAATGTTAGACCTTTGACATCAATGGCAATATTTCCAACATTATTAGCATAGATACTTACACTTTGTAAATATTTGGTCCATGGTGGCTCCCAACCACCAATTAATATAATTTTTTTGGAACAAGTTAAACATTTATCTGCCTCTGTTTTACCATAGGTAACATAAGTTGCCAAAAATTGCTACTCATGCTCTGAATTCCTATAATTCTAAAATGAAAAGTATTCTTTGAACACTAAATACACCTGTGATACATTCAAAGGCATCAATAAGTCCCACTAGAACTAGAAGGAGGGCCTTTTTGTGAATTGGTTGAATTTTTATTAATCTTAGTGTGATTTGATCTAAGATTTATGTTATCTTTACACTTTTGCATAATTTTTTGCTTATAAGCATAAAGATCATTGATGTTTGTGGTCTTTGACATATCTTTGTGCTTCCTTTAGAAAAAGACCATGGTTATTTGAAGTCTAATGCTTAGTTTTGGTAAAAATGGCTTAAAATTTGAAAATACATGGTATTTGAGGTTAGAATAGCTTGTTTTGATTAAATATTGGTATATCTTTCATAGATCTAGGTTTATTTGAGCTTGGAATTATAAAGATAAATCATATTTGCACAATTGGACACATCTTTGAGCTAGCTTAGTCAAATATTGACATCCTTTACTAGTATTTATACAAATGTTTAAAAAATAAGTTTAATGTGAAGGTTTAATCCTTATTATTTATAAAGATTAACTTGACACGTTGTATTTAAAATAGGGTCTTCAATATTCAAGATAGAATTACCAAAGATTCAAACAAGATCACATTAAGAGATAAGAGAACCTTTGATTAAGCTTGAGGTTCATAAAAGAACTAGGAAAGATAAAGTTAGGTGTAGACATTCCAAATCTTTTCCAACCTTGCCTATTCAGGATACCCCTACCTTCGACCTTCATCTAGGTATGGCTTGGTTTGGATAATCTTCAATAAATGTGCTGGGTGTGGTACATGATCTCCCATGTAACCCTGAGAAATACTTGCCAAAGTTTAGTCTAAATAGTATTGTAACTACTGAAGAACATATTAAATCTTTCAAAGTTGTTTTAAGGTTGATAAATGTCATACATGAAGATGTAGCATGAAAATTGTTCCCATTTACTTTGAAAGATGTTGCATACAAATGGTTTATCAAATTGCCTATAAATTATATTACTAGATGGGATGGTTTCACCAATGTTTTCATAGACCATTTTAGAAAAATTGTTAATCCATATGTCATATACCATCAGTTCACCACCATCAGGAAGGATGCAAGCAAACCCATAAGGTCCTTTAATGCCAAGTTCTAGAAAATGTATAGGAGGACCATATAACATTATAAACCTAATGAGGTTTTATCTCTAGAAATCTAAAAGGATGTAGTAGATCCTATGACTTTTATATTTCTCAAAATATTTCTTCCAGCTATAACTTTATTATCCAGGGCTTATTCTAAAGAAATGATCATCCATGATCAAATATATCCCCAAGGATAAATGGCCTACCTTGTCCCAAATATCAATTCAAATATACCCATTCTAAACATCATCCTAAATAACAACCAAAATATTCCATCCTTGAATCAACTCCCAAACATGAATCAATTGCCTTTGAGTCATGATACTCCCAATCATAACCTTAGATTCTTGAGTTTTCTTGCTACTAATGGATTCAATGCCAATGATCAAAGAGATTTAGTACTAGCTACTAGTACTAATAATAACTTAGGTGCACAATTATAAAACTCCTAAGAATGAGAATGAGTCTATCTTGAATGGTCCAAAATTTAAGCACTAATTTCCTTCAACTACAAAAATAACTTATCAATACTAGATAGAGCTCTGGTAGGAACTTCTCATTCCAAAGGTTTAATATTCTAAATAATAGGTTTTACAATGATAGTTTCCTTAATAATAATAATAATGAACCATCTTCTAAAAATAGTACTATGGACATCAATCTTACTGACATTTCTTTTCCTGATTATTATATAATACATTATATAGCCAAACATGTTGAGATTGATTGTATTGAGTTTTTTAAGGATTTTGAATCTTTTCTAGAGGCATTAGACACATTTGAAGTGGTACCTAATAATGATATTGGTGTAGATACTTTAGGGTCCAAGCCTACTGATCAAACTTTCATGGTGGAGACATTTGATTTCCCCTCTCAAGAGGACAACAAACCTGATGATGTCTTTGAAGAGATCTAGGCCCTCCAAAAATTCTTAAAAAAGACTTATCCTTTGAGGAATAGAGATAAAAGGAATACCTTGACTACCTCACTACATCTAAATAACTTTGGAACTCTTCTAGACACTTCTCCAAATAATGATCTAAAACCACCCAAAGGGAGTACTGATAATCATAATGTTGATGTTACTAGTTCTTCAAATAAGATTGGTTATAATATTGTTGAGGAAATTAAGAAGATAAAATATAGCATCACATTAAATTAATTAACATAGATCATAGAGTAAATAGACCTCTTGCTAGAATCATTAACAAAGAAATCTAATAGACCACCCAAGGCTGATAATACTAATGTGACTATGTACAAAGATAAGATAGAATCTCCTCCTTTCCTAATCATAGCCAAGATGTTTGGTAAGAATTTTCATAATTATTTATTGAATTTTGGTGTATCCAAAAATATCATGTTAAAAAGCATTTTCAAATAACCTAGCTTGACACCTATTAAGTCTGATAGAGTTGTTACTGAATTAGACAAGTCTATATGCAATTGACCTTTGAGCCTAGAGTGTAACAATTTATTGATATCAAATTTGTTTACATTCTTGATGTTTATGGGATCTTGTTAAGTAGGGAATGGACCAAATCTCCAAATGGATACATGTCCATGAATTGTTCACATTTGTGGTTGCCTTGGAAAGGAGTTCTAAACTAGATCAAGGTTGAAACAGAGCCAAGGATGATGCACATGATCACTAAGTACAATGTTTTAAGTGAAAGGGTCAACATAATTGACTCAAAATCAGGGTTTTTCACTCTAGAGACTAAAAATCTATGTGATCCTAAGAGTACTCATGTTATGCCTGTGTTGTGGAAGCTACATTTTGATGGTGTTAGGTGTAAGGTTAGATCTAGGATAGGCATTGTTATAAATAAACCTATTGGTAAGAAATAACATGCTTCATATAGGCTCTAGTTTATTTGAAATAATAGCCTTGTTTAATATGAGGCCCTTATCCTAGGTTTTCAATTTAATATCAAGAATAAATTTAAAGAGCTACTAGTCTATGGTGACTCAAAACTAGTAGTCAACTAGGTGAGAAGAAAATATCAATATAAAATATCATCCCTTAAGAGGTATAAGTTTAGGGTATGGGATATAATTAATTATTTTAATGACTTTAACATTATTTCCATCCCCAAAGAGGAGAACAAAGTTGTTGATGAGTTAGCATCTACTGCAGCCAACCTCATGCCCAACCAGGGCTCACACAACTTTAACATTGAATTGATACTTTACCCTTTTGTCCCTAATAATGTAAATCATTTTCAAGTACTTAATGATGATAAACAAATATTAGATTTCATGATTAATTATGGAGTAATTTAGTCTCATATAATTGATGAGACTGATGATAATGTACTTAGAGAAGGCAAGTTTTATCGTAAAGTCATTTAACTGAATGACAATAATATTCCCAAAGGCATGATTACCTTAGAGAGGCTATTTGATCAAGACAAGCTGGCTAAAGTTTCTTATATTCCCAAGGTAAGTGGGAAGGACTATAATTTTTTTATCTTGGCCCTCAAGATTAACCTCAACTGGTTAATGTTGGAAAATCTTACACTAACATTGAGAACAAGAAAGCCAAATAGTTACTAGCCAAGTATAAGGATGTCATAGCTTGATATTATGATGACTTAAAGATATTTGATCAAAGATTCATCACCCTTAATATACCCCTTAAATAAATTTGTAAACCCTTTAAGCAAAAGCAAAGGCTTATGAACCCTATCTTAAAACCAATGATCTTCAAAGAAGTTAAGAGATTGCTAGATGCTAGAATCATGTTTCCCATCAAGCATTCTACCTAGGTGGTCAATTTGGTGCCACTCAAGAATAATAATGGTTAGATTAGGCTATGCATTAACTTTAAAAGTTTAAACAAAGCATATAAAAAGGATACCTAACCTCTTACCTCTCTTAACTAGGTGATACAAGTTGTTTCAAGGTCAACCATGATGTCTTTTCTTGATGGTTTTTTAGGATACAACCAAGTGTTGGTTGACATAGAAGATAGGATGAAGATAGATTTCAAATTAATTGGGGCACCTTTACATATAAAAGAATTCCTTTTGGGTTAATAAATATAGGAGATACTTTTAAAATGGATAAGGACCATGCCTTCTAAGGTCTAATAGGTAAGTGTATCATTATATATATGGATTATCTAACCATTTTTTCTAAAAATAGGAAAGTTCACTTTATGCATTTACAATAATTATTTGAGAGATGTATAAGGTATGGAATCTCCCTAAACCCCCAAAAAACATCTTTTATGTTACTAAAGGCAAATTGTTGGGTCATGTCATAACTAAAGATGGGATCTCCATAAATCCTGAAAGGGTGGAAGCTATATCTAAGATAAAGCCTCTAAATAGTAGGAAAGAGCTAAAATCATTTTTTGGTAAGATAAATTTTGTAATTAAGTTTATTTCTATATTTACATAGATTGTCAAGCCATTGAATGACATGCTAAAGAAGGATGCCAAGGTCACTTGGAATGAAGAATCTAGGAAGGCATTAAATGACATCAAAGAAGTAATTAGCCAATCTCTAGTCTTGATAAGTCTTAAATTTTCAAAGGACTTTTATCTCTATTCTATTGTATTTGACCATATTGTGGTTGTAGTTTTAACTCATAAATTTTATGGATGTGATCACCTAATAGATTTCATGAGTATTAACTTTAAGAATATTGAATTGAATTATTCATGGATTTATAAGAAAGCATATGCATTAGTTAAGGTAGTGAATAAATTTAGGCACTATATCCTTATAAATAAGGTGCTTGTTATTCTTCCTGACCCTGCCACAAAGCTCATGCTAAGTCATAATGAATTTGGAGAACATAGAGGTAAATGGATGTTAGTTTTACAAAAGTATGACATAGAAATGAAAATGGAAAAATTGGTAAAGTGCCAAGATTTGATCCAAATGATTTATAATACCAGCCCTAGGCTAAGTATTATGTAAGTTGATCAATAAAACTTTCAAGCTAGTGAATGGTATGATTCCATCATTCATTTATTAATTAATGGTACCTATCCTATAGGATTGACAAGGGAGCAAAAGAGGGCCCTAAGGCTCAAATCAGACCATTATCTATTCAGAGATGGGGTTTTATATAGGAATAAATTTGAAGGGGTCTACCTAAGTGTGTCTCAAAAGAAGAAGCTACTCAAATCATGAGCACCTTCCATGAAAATTTTATCCATGGTCATCCATTTGGTAAGACTACAACCCACAAGATCCTTAGAGCCAGCCATTATTGGCCAACTATTTTCAAGTATGCTCACAAAAATGTGAGGGAATGTCACTCTTTCCAAGTCTTTAGCACTAAAAATCCTAAGCCAATAATGCCTTTACAACCAGTCATGGTTGATAAACCATTTACACAATGGGGGTTAGAATTTTCGGGGGTAATCAACCTCAATTCATTTGAAGTTCACAAATTCATCCTAACTACCATAGATTATTTCACAAGGTAGATTGAAGTTGTATCAAGCAAACAATACAAGATGGAAGAAGTGATCAGTTTCTTGGAGGAGATCATATGTACTATATTTAGATCTCTAGTCTCTTTGGTGTGTGATAATGGATCCATATTTATATCATTTGAGATGATAGAATGGGTGTATGATAATGACATTTGTTGTTAGGAATATAGAATGTAGAGAAATAATAATTAAATAAAAATATAATTTAAATTTAAAAAACATAATAGAATAGAGACACAAAATTAACGTGGTTCACCCAATATGGGCTACATCCACACATAAACTACTAGTCCTTATCATTCAATCCAACAAATGAAGGGAAAAACTCATAATACATCCACTAAAATATCCTCTTCAATCTCTCACATTTTATACCTAATTACAATGCCCTCATATCAAAATAGGGTTACAAATTAGGGAAAATTGCACTAATTTAATTTTTACTATTAGATCTAAAACCTAATATTAAATGATCCAAATTAACTATGAAATTACAATATTTTATGTTGATAAATAGGCATTAAAATAAGATTAGGCTCCACCATACAACATTTGTCTCAAGTTTTCATTCAACCATTAACCCAATGAAATAAAGTGTCTTAGTCTATCAATAAGAACTTAATGAAGGAAATCAAGAAGACTATAATAGACAAGCCCAAGACTTGACACAAACTTCTCAAATATGCCTTATGGGAAGATAGGATAAGGATCAAGAAAGCCTTAAAATCATCAACATTTTTATTGGTATATGGCCAAGCTCCTATCTTCCCTATCAATCTCAAGTTGCCCACATTTAAATTCATGCAAGAGCACATGAAATAAATCCAAGAGCTTGAAAATTCAAGATTTTTAGACATCATCTAGATGGAAGATGCATAGGAAGAAGCCTTTGTAAAATTTAGTAGACATCAAACCACAGTGAAGAGGTGGTTTGATAAAAGATCAAAGATTAAGGTGTTTAGACAAGGGGATTTAGTTCTCTTTTGGTACAAATCATTTGAGTCTAAGTACAAACATGGCAAGTTCACACCTTTATGGATTGGCCTGTATCAAATTTTAAACACACTGGAAGACAACACCTTTAGAATCAGATACTTACAAGGAGTAGAGTTCACACTACCCACCAATGGACAGTACCTCAAGCATTACTTCTCTATTTCTCCTCCTAAGGTCTTTATGGAGTAAATTATAAGATGGTTAGACTTAGTGTAGGTAGGCTAGTTAGTTTCTTTCAGTTCTTTCCTTTCTATCCCTTTTTTTATATATAAACATGTATATATCTATTTATTTTCTTTTATTTCTTATTTTGCTACTTTCTATTATCTGTTTGATTTTGTTTCCTTGTTCCTTATTTCTAATAAGTCCTTTTGGACAACCCTAAGCTCAAAGTTTATTTAGCTTGATTCAAACTCTGGAGCCCAACAATGTGGGTATGAACCTAATATATGTGCTAACCATGTATATAAAGTGTGAGTGTAATTTGGTGATTTAAAGAAACTAGTAAAGACTAATGAAAGAAGCCAACTGTTCCATGATAACTTGAACATTGTATTGACCTAAGTTTGTTTTTAAGAAGATTTTTAATTTTAGGATGAAATCTTAATATATTAAGACATATTCATGCTTACACTTAACAAACATCCTTTCTTGGGAATATGGTTGTAGTCATAGGTGACTCTCTAAGGATCAAACACTTAAATAAATCCTTAAACTTGGATACCATGGTTCCAAAACTTGTTGAAAGTAGAAAAGATCTAAAAAATACAAAAAATAAGAATGCAATGCAAAATTAAAAGCTTTTAAGCATAGGTGATTTTGGTAATCTCCACCAAGGCTATGGATGCTTAGCTAGCAATGGAGTAAGGCCATGAGTGGAGCCAAAATCATCTCTATCAGGGTTATGGATGCTTGGATAATAGTAGATTAATGCCCAAGCCTTCCCTGAACTAGAATGATGATTCTTAATTAATATACCAACATGCTCCAAGTCATTTTTAATGATTAAATATATGAATCCTAGAAGTTGTCTCCTGAAGCCCATGGTGAACAGTAAGTAGAATCAAAACACACACACACATCATGGCTATGTCTTAATTTTTTATCCCAATTATAAAGATGCAAGGTTTGTTTCAACTATAAAATGATCTGGATAATGGCATTGATCAAGTAGAGTGGATGACTTAGTTATTTGTTTGAACTAGAGTCTCTAAGTTATAACATATTGCTATGTCTCCCTCTAAATTTACCATTTGTTGAGGTCAACATACCCCCATTTTTTGAAAATTGGGACCCTTGAGATACTTTGAACTTTAACCCTAAAAACATGGCATGTTTTGATCATTATTAGAATTTGAAGATCATCCAATTTGATAAAGTTGGTTTATTGATTTATGGTCTTACTTTGGGCTTACCTAATGTTGATAATAATTGGTTGCAATGTCTTATATTTGTAGGTTCATGGAGCCCTTACTGAATGGATCATGCTTAGAATTTACAGATAGAATCTATTCAAAGTTTTCACTAGCCTTTAGTTTATGAAAATTTGAATTTGAATTCATGTTTGAAAATTCTCCAAAAACCCTGTCTTAAAACCCTTAGTTAAAATTTACATTTGGTAGGAATATTTTATTTTTATTTTGGACTTAAGACTAATTTTTATGTTAAGGCTTGGTCATGTTGTTTTAACACAACCAAAACTTAGCCTAAAAATTATGCTTAGTCCTCTTTATTTTTCCCTTTTGTTCTTTATATTTCTAATTGAGTCCAATGCTATGATAGTAGGGTCCTTTTATTTTCCTAGTATGGTCCCCTTTATTATTATATATTTAGCCTAAAGTTTTAATTATAAGTCCCCATTCATGTTTATTAACATTAACAAGACTTTAAATTTAATTCTTTAGCTTAAGTTTTTATTTTCACCCTGAGCCCTGACTTAAATATCTTGCTTCTTGTAAGATCTGATGATCTGCGCTTCATCATGGCTTCTAATTAGACAAAGTGAATTGAATCTAAGATCCAAGGAAGCCCCATGGATTTTCCATGTGGCACTCCCACATTGGCACATAGGAACTTGATGAACTTAAATTTTATTTTTGCATGACCATTATTTGAATGCCCATAAGGTTGCCATTAATGTCTATAAGGATGTCAAAATTAAGCTCATCTAACATTTTTACTTAGGAAAAAGGGGCATGTTTTATGTCATTTGAGGGTTATTTATGATTTAAAACATATAATAAAATTATTTAACCTAAGTCTTTTCATGTTTATAAATATTAAATAGACTTAGGTAAAAGAATTTTAACCTAAGTCCTTTGTATAACTATGCACTGATTAAAACTTGTGCATCTTGCAGGATCTGATGGCTCATGCTTCATCATGAAAGATGATCCAATAACACAAAATCATTGATGAATTTTTAATGAAGCTCTAAGATCTCAAAATCTTGACACATGGTGGAGGTACATTCAATATGTGATTGACAAAGGCGCTAGAGCTTAGAAAGCTTGTGGAAGTGCCAAGTGGCACAACCATGGGGCTTGATACCAAAAAGAACAAATTACATGTGAGGACTAAAATAACAATCAATGGTCTTCATTGATCCTTGGATCATGATCTAATAACATGAAGCCAAAGGGTAGATTTCAAAAAATAATGGCTAGTGCTTAGAGGCATTAATGAAAAATGCCATAAAAGTGCTAGATAGATGACAAATAAGTGCCATGCAAGCACAAAGTGATAAAATAGAAGATCTTGTGTGCTAAAAATTCAAAGGTATACAGTGAAGGTTATAATAAAATATAAGGCATGTATTATCTTAGGTTTGAATAAGCTCTACCATTAAATATTAAAATCCCTAAAACTTACATAAAAGGCTTAAGTGAACTTAGATTGATTATAGTAAATATAAAAGAAGTTTAATTATGATTTGAGCATAAAAGAACTAATATAGAGACTATTTTCAATCTAATTGAGATAAATTTTCAAGGGTGGAAGCCATAATAGCTTAAATACAACAATTAAGGAATGAGACATAATTGTATCTATCTATAGATAGTGAGGGAAGTGTTTTCAAAGACACTAACCTAAACACTGTAGCCTTGAAATTGGTAATAAGAATTGGTACTAGCTCTTCTAGACCATTGAGGAGATGCAAGCCATAACCAAAGAAGAACAAAGGATTTAAACAATCGGTAAGAGGTATTATGACTTGGTTATCATTAAAATGGCTATTCTCCATCATGCTACCACCAAACTAGAGGTACTTCATTGCATTTACATCCTTTCTCACATTTTTGAAGATTGTAGAATTGAAAATGACTAGATAATTCATGAGGGGAGATCTAAGAGAGTTTCATACGTTTCCCCATTACCCTTTGAGAGGTATTACAAATTTCCAAAACCCTATGTGGACTTTCCCACCATTAAGGAATGGACTAGAAAGAATGATCTTGACACCATCCTTAGGCCATGGTTGCTCTAAGGGAACCATGTGATCTGAGACCCTATTAGAAACATCCATAATTACCTAATTTAGAGAGGGAATTAGGGTAATCATGACCCTATTTAATAGAATATATGGGGTCCCTTTAACCACATTTTTTAGTAAGAGTTAATTATATTATGTATACTTCATGGTATGAAAAGGGGCCACTCCCCCAATTAGAGATATGATGAGCATCCACCTAGGGAGATAATTTATAGCCATTAAAAATAAGACTAATAACCAATTATTTATGATTTCCTATCTATTAGACACCTTGTTATCCTCCACCAAGATCCCTCACATAAAAAATTGGTCACCTAAGGGCAAATTTAAATTCTCCCACCATTATTCAAAGATACATATATTCAAATATAGACACCACATGAAGTTCATTTGTGATTGTGTCTATCCTACTTTAGTAGAAGCCATCACAAGGATCCCAATGCCTAGGGTAAGCCCTCTAATCAATAAGTATGTGGAACTAATGGGAGACATATGATTGTATCTAGATTATAATACAATCAAAATTAAAGGGTTTCTAACTCAACCTTACAATTTGCTTGTCTATGTTCCTAATAAATTAGTAGAGTAAGAAATTACATGTAAAAAATTTCATGGTGTCGATGGAGTGTGCAAGGATAAAAGGAAAGGCCTCTTTCATCCCTTTCCTTTAATAATTGGCAGGACTATTTTTACAAGATTGGAAACATGTAGACACCATAGTTACGAACATAGATTATTTTGGCTTTCAACTAGATGACATAAGGAATTAGGATCCTTATAATAGGGTAGGCAAGAATTTGAAGAGAAAACAACTACCCAAGATAATTTATGTGCATTAACATAGTCCTTATAATCTTGTACACATCAGGGCTAATAATTTTGAAGAAGTACTAGCTAGGTTCGAGAAACATAATGTTAAACTTGAATGTAGACTGGCTATTAATGAAAATCTACTAGGGGAGGTATGGAAAATGGGACCTCTTCAATACCATTTATTGTCTGCATCTTCTAGGCTACCTCACAAGTAAACATATATGGAATTTACATAGCCTTAATCATATATTACATAAGGTCATACGAAGGAGAAGTTAGAATAGAAGCTTAGTGAAGGACCCTCATCCTCAACCCTACCTTAAAGACTAGTATCTCCCATTGAGTACCTAGACATGATTACTTTGAAGCCAAATGAAATAGTGGAGGATGCCCTCAAGGTCCTTGTTGAAGCATATGACACTAATGAAGAAGAAGAACATGTTGAAGAATCCTAGGCTCAAGTAGAAGAGGCTAAGAAAGATAAAGGAAAATAAGTTACCATAGACCTAGTCCTAGTGGAACCATTAAAGAAAAGAAAATTAGAATTGGTAGTTATCCTAGTTGTACAAAAGAAACCAAAGTTAACTTTCACATACCCCACAAGTGAAGTCAACTTATTTAGTGAGGAATACCTTATTCATGGACTAATCATCTGTGATTGGTTCATCTATGGAAAAATGCAGAAGATTCCCACTTTGTCTCACTCTTGGTCCTTGACCCAAACTATTAACATTGATGTGCATGATAATATCAATCCATGGATAAGGGACTTTATGAATAAGGATGAAGAGATAAGAATAATGACCACTAAAATATTAGATAGAAAGCAAGTATGCGCCCTAGGATCATCAATCAGCATAAGGATAAGAGAGTCATCCAATACTATGTAATTCAATCTAGAGATAGCTAGATTGGAGAGAGTAACAATAATAAAATCCATGGTGGGGAATGAAGAGTTCAAATTTTGAAAGGTTGAACCATTTTCAAGCTTAAATCTAGTTTGGGGACAAAAACATGATGAACTACCCATCCATGAAGAGGATATTGAAATGAAAAGTTGAGGCTCATTCAACTCAAATTAGAGCAAACATCAGGGGGATGAAATAAAGTATACATAACTTGGAAAAGGAAAAGGAGAATTTAGAGACCTAGGATATCTTATCAATTTTGAAATGCATAATCAAGATGTTTGAAGCATCCTTTTTGACATGTTTGACTCCTTAAAATTAATGAAGCTAAGGTAGGATTCATTGAGCTAGGAGATTGAGGTGGCCAAAGGATTGATGACAAAGTGATAGGATACAAGGCTAAAATAATGGATATCATCAATATACTAATTAGGAATAGAATTCATAAATTCAAAACCATTATCCTAGCCCACTTAAATGCTATATTAAGGATAGTGGTGGATAAGATCCAAAGTTTAAGTGCTTGGTTAGTGTTTTTGCTAAATAATAAAAGGTCTAAATAATGTAAATCATTAAATAAATATTCAATAGTTAACCTAATAATTTGTGTAAATAAGTTATATTTTTTCAGTTTTTAAATACATGTAGGAAGTGAGAGAAATTAGAACTTAACTTATTCTAGTTGATCTAGACTGAGACAAGGTCTGATACTAGATGAATAGGATTGAGAAATAATCAAAAATAGGTCTTTAGACTTAGTTTCTTGATTGGATAGGAGCACCAAAAATAGGATGCCCTATTGTCTAGTGTTGTAGTCCTATTTTGATGTTGTTCTCTTGAGGCTAAAAGCTTTTTGGGTTTTGCTTGAAATGTCTGTGTTATCCTATCACTGTATAGGACCTTGTGTACCTCATTGTGTACCTATTTTAATCTTCAAAACCCTTAGGATCTCTTGGTACTTTAAATTAAATGTAAACTTGATAAAGAGAGATAAGGGGTTAGTGTGTAAAGGATACACTGGATGAACTTCACACCCCATGTGTGGGCACGTTACCTACATACCAATACTCATAAGAGGGATCAAGCTAATGTAGTTCTCCCATTGAAGTGTTTGGTGTAATTTATGTATGATCAATGTAACTAGAATGTGAAATTGGATGTGCTTCGATAGACTATGGACTAATTTAATGACTTGAGTAGGCTTAAAACAATGTTAAAAGGCTGTGTGCAAGGAATAGGGAAGAGTGTTCAAGTGTACTTTCTTATATTCTTATATCTCTCTTGTAAATGAGTGTTAACCGTTATAAATTGACTTTTAATGGAGTTTTATATGGAAATAGATGATTATGGGTTAAATGAATTTGTGTGAGATTGATAGGGAAAAAGATAATGAACTAAAAGAATCTGACTATTGGAGGCCAAAGTGAACTTGGAAAACAATGCCAAAAACATGACACCCTAGGTTATAGCACTCATGTCTTATTTGGGTGATGTTGTCCTAAGGGGATGAGACTTGGGGGGATGGATTTGGGTCTGAAAGGGCTATCTAGGTTTGAAAGAGCTAAGTTTAAAAAGTTTTAGATGACTAGGAATCAGTGAAAGAAGTAGCCTAAAAGGGTTGTGTGAGCCAACAGGAGGACCTATGGATTAGGTATTTTAGCCATACTAAAGTTTTAAAATTTCACATTTTACATGATTAAATTTACCCCACTTTATTCTAGTGATGCAACAAAGTGAAATACTAGGATAAAGGAAAATAAAAAGCATACCTGAATTTACATGTAAGGGTGAAGTTCATGAAGTTATGTGATGTTGGATATGCATAGATAAAACACACTATAAATTGTGAATCTACAATGGAAACATAAAGTAGATCAGTTCTTACTAGATATGTTATATGTAAAATAAGAATGTACAAGAGCTAAGTAAGAGGAAGAGGAAGGAATGAATACACCTTACTAGGTACACAAACCAATATAAAACCTATTATGATGCTAGAATGTGTTGGATGATGCTAAGTGTGTATTGAATTAAGAGTAATATCATGAATGAAGCTAAGTGCTCAATTCCCAAAAAATATGGCTCAATAATGCAAAGGTTGGCCCTTTGGATCCATCATCACACACTATGTGAAGTTAATGAATCATGTGTGTACTAATCGATGTTTGGATTGTGTGTCTAATCCCTCTTAATAGGTGGCTCAAGAATACAAAGGCTATCCCTTTGGCTCCATCATTGCCCTATGAAGTGAAGTTATGAAGTAATACTGGTATAGAATAGATGTCATATGAGATGGCTCATAGAGCCTATTGGGGATGAAAATGGAGGAAAGAATCTTGACCATCATGAAATGCATCAAGATCATCATCATAAGTATCATCATATGCTATAAATGCTATGTTTATGATGTCATCATGTCGATGGTGAACTAAGGGTTGCTCTAGTGGTGGAGATGTTGATTTTATTCTTGGATGTTTAGTCCTTCTGGTAAGTGAATTTAGTGGAAGTGGTAGAGCTAGTGGTGATATAATTTTAATAATACCTTGATCCTATAGTTTATTCAATCTCTATTATAAGGTTGTGCATGAGTTTATATCATGGCCTATAATCCTATGAAAGGTACAAAATGGGCAACGATCCTGATGTGAAAATTTGTTGATAGTTCTATGTCATAGTATAGGTAACATGATCAATCCATGATCAAGTAATATCTATAATATAAAATATGGTTGATGTTATGTGTTGCCTACCTAAATCTAAATAACTAGCTCTATATTGATATAGGTAACCATGTGAATTGTATGTGCCAAGTGATCTGAATATGGTCATGAATGTAGAGGATGTCCTAAGAGTGTAGTGTGAGATGATAAAAACACTATAGGATGTGGTATGAGAGATCTAGAGTTATCTCAATACTCTCCTGGGCTAATTGGTATAAAGCTCTGTTATCTCCCAAAAGTAGTAGTCATTTTTGGGACAACATTTGAACTATTTTAGTCCTACAGACCAAAATTGTATCTTCCATTTTCAAAAATTTGTCTTAGACATTCAGATTCTTCATTTTAAAAACTTCTCAGAAAATCTACATACTTTGTAAGTCAAATTCAATGGATTTTTACATGTTGATTTCTACGGACTTTGTATCTTTAGATTCTATAGGCAGGTTCATTTATATAGGTTCAAAGGCTTCTATAGGTGGTTTTAGTCAAAATATGGTTTTCAACACTTAGTCATTTTCCAAAATTGGTTCAGATCTTTGGTTCAATTGAAAATCTTCATCAGAAAACATCTGAGTGTGAAAAGAGACTTGAACCATTGAACCACTTTGGTTCAAAGGTTCAACGGGTTCAAAGTTTAGTGGGTTCAACTTCTTTGGTAAGAATTAAGTGCTTCATCAAGGTTCAAAGTTCAATCACTTCAATTGGTTCATAAACTTCAAGACACTTGGCCAAATCAAGGTGGCTTGAACCATTGAACTGTTAAACCATTGAACCACTTTGGTTCAAAGGTTCAATGGGTTCAAGGTTCAATGACAGGTTGAACCAAAGGAACAGTTCAAATGACTTGGTTCAACCAAGTGGTTGAAATATTTATTTCATTTAGTTGGTTCATTCTTTTAGTTCATCCTTTGGTTCAACATCTATAGGTTCAACAACAGGTTCAAATACATTTTTCAAAGCTTTGTTTGAACCGTTGAACCAAAATTTGGTTCAACAACTTGGTTCAAAGCCTTGGTTCAACTGATTAGTTCAACATCAAAGTTCCTATCGGTTCAAAGGTAAGTTCATTATGTTTTTTTCAATGTTTATTTCATTAGCTTGTTTAATTCATTGAACCATCAACTTGAACCATCTTTGGTTCAACCGATTGGTTTAACGTCAAAGTTCAAAGGGGCGGTTCAATGCAGAAAGAGACTTCTCGAAGGACAAGTGCCCTTGCGGAGGAAACTTAATCCATAAAATCACCTTTATAAAGGATCATTTTTCAAGTAAGCTAAAAGGTAATTATTTTGAATTTGTTTAAGGCATATTAAAATAAAGGGCTCAAAAGACTTTACAGAACAAATTTCTGTGGACTTTTGTCTATCAGAATTTTCCCCGGGCAAATTATCTATGGGAATTTTCCCCAGGAAAATTGTCCGTGGGACAAATATATATGGGAATTACCCATGGGGGAGACTCAAATAGAAATCCCAGGGATTTTTCTGTGGGAACTACCAAGGCAAAGGGCTACTGAAGGACCCCGAAGGGCAGGTGCCCTTGCAGGGGACTCTTGGCAGCCAAATTAAAAGGGCTACTTTGACTCGACATAGGCCATTTCTAAAGGCTCAAAAGGGAAAATCCAATCTAGAAGGGTAAATTTGAAAGCCAAAAGAAGACCAAGGGGTGATGCCCCCAAAGACGTCAAATTTAGGATAGTGAACTAGCTATTGAGATCACATTGACGGGCATGTAGACATCAATTTTAAAGACAGTGAAATAGCCGTTGATCCTTTGAATTCCTAGACTCAAATGCATTCCTAGAATTCAAGACCAAAACTAGAAAAAAGTGAGGAAATATAGAACAATGAATGAATTCATGGTTTGATTCAATTAACTAGGAAATGAGGAATGATGAAGACAAGATAAGACTGTCAGCTAAACATTGAAAGTTGCAATCTTTTAATTGCATGGCTTGTTTATCTACATTGAGAAGATCAAATGGGTAAAAATGCCCCAAAGTTCTATCTTGTCTTCCTAATAGTTCCCAATGCATCATGATGTATTACTGTTCCTGAGTCCTTTTTGAAATGGCTATATAAGGGACTTTCTTTCATTATAAAATTATCTTCTTTTTAACAATCTAAACGAAATTCTACCCAAATTGAGAGGCATCATTAAGACTTTGTGCTCAGTCTGTTGATCATATTATGTTAATGAAAGCAAGGGATTTTTTTAGACTTTGTGTTGTGATATCTTTTCTATTTCATTAATTTTATAAGTAGGATTAGTAAAATTAGTCAGGAAGGTGTCCTAAAGAATCAACTGTGGAGAGACTTTGTGCTCCCATAAGCTATCTTCAGTGTGTTTTATTTATATTGCTATGTAAAGGACTTTGAGAATACTTTGAGCTTTCATTGCCCTTCGTATATCACTCTTGAGTATTTTAGGTGCAGACTTTGTGCTGTGTCTTAATTTGTTGGTTACCATACTTTCAGTTACATTCTGCTTTTATTTCTAGGAATATTCTTGTGGTTGGTTGAATATTTATTTTGAAAGAAGAGGAGTACTGTCTATCATTCTCTTGAGTTTTTCCTTTGTTTTGTATACATCATCTTTGAAGAAAGAGAGATGAATGATTTTTCCTACCCTTGAGTATTATTTTTTGTTTATACATATACATAGCATATCCATAGGGAACCTCCCCTTGATGAGAGGAGAGAGCAGTCTCCTTCTGATGTGATAAACTTACACATTAGGATGACTAATCTTCTTACTTTGGCTGATAAGACCTATTTTGTTTACCAGTACGCTGATAGACAAAATATTCAACTAACAAGCTCAACCCACACAAATAATCATCTATGAGTGTGGGTATTGTATCATCATCTGAAGAAGCCTATGAATCTATATCAACATCATGTACATATGATAACTCCAAATTTACCACAAGGTATACTTGTGATATAAGATTCTCACTAGTTATAGTAGTAGAAGATGGTACTATTATCAAAATATCTATAACTAGTGGAGTAATTATGGAATCAATTGGAATTATTGGTGCTACTATCAATTATAGTGGATGTGAAATCAATTTTTGAACTATGATCGATGAAGTAGTTAGAATGGTAGAAGCTACTATAGTTAGAGAAAGAGTTGGTACTGATGGTGCAACTATAAGTGAAGTAGTGCAGGAAGTGCTAGTCTCTCAAACTTCATATGTATATATCTGATCAAGAGAAATGTTATGAAGTGGTGGTTGTATTGTGAGATATGGTGTACCATTTGATGAAATAGTTGAAGATGACTTTGTAAGTTGACAATATATTAATGGTTGGTTCTCTATTGGACATGTGTATAAATATCCCTCATGGATAAACTTAATACATCGATGGAGAGTAGAAGGAATAGCACCCATGGTATGTATCCAAGGTCATCTGAGTAAAATATTATAGTGGAGAGGTCATGACATGACCTGGAACCATGTGGAGAGGGTTTTTGATCCCACCATGATATTCAAAGTAATAGTACCCAAAGTATATCATGGTATATCATAAAACCCTCAGATGTTCTTATATGTTTTTTTCATTGATGCCAAATCTATACCCATGGCCTTTAAGAATGTGATATTACATAAATGTATTCTAAAACTAATATCAATGAAAACTCTCTTGACTACATTGGTTTTAACTTATACTTGTATAGATAGTGGCAAATTTTGATCAATAACTATCTAAGAAGGCATGTCCTCACTATCAAAAGAAATTTCATCTTTTATAGTTTTTAGAGTATTTAACACTTATGTAAAATAAGAAGGTTCAAAATGAAGAGGCATAAAATTCTAAGTGAGTGCTTGATAGAGAATGTCCTTGAATACATTATTTTTTGAAGTAGTTCTAACATGGAAATTTTAGCTAGAGTGTTTCTCAATTAATCAACAATGTCATATGCCTTGTGTGAATTTGTCTATGTTGGCTGGTTGAGCTTGGGATGGGTTGGAATAGCAGGGTGATGGGGCTCTTGGCTAGGTACAAGAAGAATAGATACTCATTAAGTAATAGATATAACTATATTATCTACTATCCATTTAAGAGTTGTAGTTGTTATAGGAGGAGAGCGAAGATAATTTATGGGTCGAGATGGTGGAGGAATAAAAGGTGTCAATTGGGCTTTATTATGACAAGTAGTGACCTGGGGAAGAGTAGTATGGACCATGCAACATGAATCAATACGGGGGAGAGGCTCTAAGGGAGGTGATGTTAGAGATGGATTAATATTTTTAAGAAAAAATTACTTAACATCATCCCATGTAATGACAAATAAACAAGAAATGTAAAGAATGAAACTTTGTAATAACATATGATAGACTTAATCATTCATGTATATAATAGGGCCCATTATGATTTCTTTGTTATTTTCAAGAAATGTAAGAAAAAATTGGAAATAACTGAGCATCATTTTAAAAATCTAGCTATAGATATAAGGTGATACCTCAAGAAACATAAAGGAGGTAGTACATGTACTAGGGATTTTTAGAAACATTATTTGCAAATACTATGAATTTTTTGAATTTGAAATTGATTTTTTGAGTTAGATTTTCAAAAAATGTTTGGAAAAAACTTGGAAAAATAATTGGGAACTAGTTGATGCAACTAGGGTTAGAAAAGATTTTTTTTCAAAATTAGTATAATAATTTGAAAAATTTGTTATGAATTTATAGAATTTAACTTTGAAAAATTTAGGAAAAATCTAAAAATATTTCTAAAACTAGCAATATATTTTTCCTAGTGCTGTGAACGTGTTTGTATACATATAGGACCTAGTATGTGCAAACTAGGGTTTGGGTGAATTTATTGAAAATATTTAAATTAATTTTTATTTTTTTATTTCTAAATTTATGAAAAATTAGGAAAATATTTCAAACAATCATAAATAATTATCCCTAGGGTTTCTATGGTTTTTGTGTAAAAATTTGAAGTGAAGTTCACCAAATGTTTTATTAATTTTTTAATATTGGAGTTATATTCCTAAATAATAAAGGAGATAAACAATGTAAATCAATAAATAAATATGAAAGAATTAACCTACTGATTTATGTAAATACGTTGTGTTTTTTCCTTTTTTAAATATAGTAGGAAGTGAGAGAAATTAGAACTTACCTTATTTCAGTTGATCTAGACTGAGACAAGGTCTGATACTAGATGAGTATGATTGAGAAATAGTCAAAAATAGGTCTCTAAACTTCATTTATTTATTGGATAGGAGTGCCAAAAATAGGACACCTTATTATTCGATGTTGTATTCCTATTTTAGTGCTATTATCTTGAGTCTAAAATCTTTCTAGGTTTTGTTCAAAATGTCTGTGTTACCCTATTACTAAAATTTTAGGTTTTGGGGATTTTTTTAATATTAAAAACCTTTAGTATCTCTTGGTGATTTAACTTGAATGTAAACTTTTGAAAGAGAGATAAGGGGTTAGTGTGTAAAGGATACACTGGATGTACATCACACCCCATGTGTGGGCACACTACCTACATACTAATACTTAAAAGAGGGATAAAGAAAATTTAGTTCTCCCATTGAAGTTCTTGGTGTAATTTATGTATGATCAATGCAACTAAAATTAAAAATTAGATGTGATTTATTAGGCTAAGGACTGGTGCAATTACTTGAGTAAGCTTGAAATAATGTTGGAAGGCTATGTGTAAGGAATAGGGAAGAGCGTTTGAGTGTACTTGCTTATATTCTTGTGTCTCTATTGTAAATGAGTGCCAACCCTTATAAATGGAATTTTAATGACCTTTTATAGGTAAAAAAATGATCATGGGTTAAATTAATTCATGTGAGGCTGATAGGGAAAAAGATAAGGAACTAGAAAAATCTAATCATTGGAGGCCAAAGTGAACTTGGAAAATAGTGATAAAAATATGATACCCTAGGTTCTAGAACTCCTATCCTATTTAGGCACTATTATCCTAAGGGGATGAGACCTATGGGGATGGATCTGGGTCTAAAAGGGCTACCTAGGTATAAAAGAGCTAAGTCCAAAAAGATTTAGATTATTGGGAATCAGTGAAAGAAGTGGCCTAGAAGGGTTGTGTGAAACAACAAGAGGACCTATAGATTAGGTGTCTTAACCATACTGAAGTTGTATAATTTCACATTTTATGTGACTACAATTAGTAGGCTTGGATAGGCTCTTGAGGGATGATGAAGAGATGATTTCCTGGATTAAGCAACTCCTTAGAACCATGTTGGTTAATCCTATGAAGTCTATAGCCTTGAGCATTATTGATGATAAAGAATATAGTAATAGAGTCACTTTGGTGATGTAGGAAGTAAAATGCCAAATCCAGGGCCAATCTAGTAGTGACAACAATAGAATTATGTGCATGATCTTCACTATTGAAGAAATGATTGCAAAAGTTAGGAGCATCAAAGAAGCTATGGCAAGGGATGATAGAGACTTTGATGACTTATCTAATCAAGAAGATATCTATCTACTAAATCTATTTATAAATTTGGAGCTTGTCAAAGAACAACATCAAAGAGATATGGGGCTTCTACAAGAGTAATAGGGGAACACTTCAGCAATGGGCTCACCAAGTAGTTAAATGATATTCTATTTTGTAAAAACTTTATAATATTTTGAAATAGAATATTTTTTGTAAAGGCACATGCTAGTTTGTTAGCGTGTTGCCTCTAGGTTAGTTTAGTTTGGAAAAACAAGTGTATTCTAAAACTTTATAAAAAAGGATAATTGTCCTTATCTTTTATACATTTGTATCTTGTAACTGATCAGTATACTGCCTTGTCCTCTTATAAAAAGTAATACTACCATCTTGTAAATGAGGATAATTTTGAGGAAATATTATATACTTTGATCAGTTAATACAATCAATGAATTTTGAAAGGATTGTCCAAATTTGTTTGTGTCAATTGCTACATGTTTTTCTCTCAATTTCTAGTCTTAGGTCTTAAAATTGAATAGTTTTGATGAATTCTGAGTTGCATATTTGATTACAAGGTTTATAATTTGTGCTTGTGCTAGAATAGTTGAAGGTTATTGAATTTGCTTCATTTCATTTGTTTTGTATTCATATGTGTTAATGTTATTTGAGTGTGGTATAAAATATATAAAGTAAATTCAATTTTTACTTGTAATTATTTATATCATCCTTGAGGTTTTCCTGATGTGTAGTGAGATTTGATCTTATGCTATTTTGCACTATATACTAGTTAAATACATACTCAATTATAACTTAAGCTTTATCATATTATTTGGGGCTAAGATCAATAATCTCGTATTCTCTTTCTGCCTAGCTTTCTCTTTTGATTCTTTTTTAACTAGATCACTTTAGTTTAGAATTCATCATAAATATCCATTTATATTAGTCTATGGTTTAAGCTTTGATCATAATTCACTAGTATTAGCATAGATACTTACACTTTACAAAGATTTGGTCCATGGTGGCTCCCAACCACCAATTAATATAATTTTTTTGGAACAAGTTAAACATTTCTCTACCTCTATTTCACCATAGGTAACATAATTTTCCAAAACTTGCTCCTGATGCTCTAAGTTCCTAAAATTCTAAAATGAGAAGTGTTCTTTTAAAACTAAGGACATCTGTGATACATTTAGAGAAATAAACACATACCAATTAACATCAATATTTTAAAATAATGGTCTCGTTACCACCTTGATATGTGGCTAGATTTTTAAATTCTTCACACCATCAGGAATGTCAAATTGATCTCCCATTAAAGTTAACCTATCAGCATGCTGATTTTCTTCTCTTGGAATTGATTATATGTTGAAGTCTTCAAAGGATTCAATAAGGTCCCATACCCTATGTTTATAATACTTCAACAATGAGTTATTTGTATAAATTTTACCTTTCATTTGATGGACTACTAGATCACTATCTCCAAAAACCTGTAATTGATTCTCTCCCTTCTTTCTTTACCATTTAACTCCATGAATAAGTGATTCAAATTTAGCTACATTTCAAGTGCAACTAAATTGAAATATAACTACATAATAATACCTTTCTTTAGAGAGATAAACTCATCATATCTACCCCTACTCCATCATTCTCCATGAAAAATCAAATAATTATTTTCATAGACCACCACTATCTTCATTTGATTTAGAGATATATGGTATAGCTACACTTTCTTCATGAAAATGGTAAACACCTATACTAGCTTCTTCAACACCTTTATATAGATCATATTTATGATTTTGTACTCCTCACTCATCAAGGAAAAGGTCTGATATGCCTTCAAGAGGTATAACTAATTCTTGATCATTAGGATGATATCCCTTATCAATGATGGTAAAATTCACATTTTAAATGTTTGGCTTGTATGGTTCAATATGGAACGTATACATAAGTTTAGATCTGATTGTAACCTTCATATCATATCTAGTTCTAAAATATATATGTGACCAATCAGATGAAAAATACCCACCAATCTTGGTAGTGAAGTCTCTTGACAAGCATAGAGTAAAGTAGGATGGAAAATCCACTACAAAAACATCTTGGGCAATAGAAAATTTGGGACAAACATGGAGAGTAAGAATCGAACCCTTGATCACTTCCATGGTCTTGGTAGTTGAACCATCCAATTTTAAGACACCCTTAATATTAGGCTCATACTTTATGTTGAACTTATCAACTATCTATTTTGACATCACTGAGATAATTACCACACTATCTATCATGAAATTATACACTAAATAATCTCTAATAATAATAGAAACATAAAAAAGAGGCTGTATAAGTGTGTTTGTGAAGACTAAATTTTCTCTTCTCCCTAATGTTTTTGAAACACTAAGTTTATAAAATTCCTCTTGAAGTATCTCTTTTTTTCAATGGATATCCAATGTTTCCCACATAAGAATGCTCACATTAAACCTCTTCATTTGGTCCACAATGTTGATGCAAGAACCACCAACTCTTGGCTATCCTTTAGGAGCTATCATACTAATTTGAGCTTGCATAGTTTGAGATATGAAATCACCCTTTACATTCTTACTTTTTTGAGTTTCTTAGGCCTTAAGAGCTGCATTATTTTCTTTTATTTCTCAAGGCATAGGATTAGTGATTGAACCCTTACCTATATCTTAAGCATATTCAATTTATCTCATTTTAGACCTTGTATTAATTTCTATGGCAAGTATCAATCACCTTACTTGTGCTTCCCAATTGATTGAAAACACACCAATCTCTCTCTTTCTAATTTAATAATGTAACATCATACTAAACTTACACTCCATTAGTCCTTTTATGATTATGAATTTCAACATGTGTCATAGAAGGTATTGTTCTATTTTGTGCCATAAAATCTTGATTGAACACCTCATTCTAATTGGTAAGATGATTATGAGGTTGATACCAATGATAAGAACAATCATGCTTTTGCATACGGTTATTTTTAATAGGTACTAGATCTCTAGAGGTGCTATCAACATTTAGATTATAATTGTTATATGGTATAGTATTAGTAAGCTACCCTTGTCCTTAAGAATTAGCTTGAAAATGTGGTTTATTTGGTTAATTATATTAATAAGATTGATATGGAGCTTGAGAAGATATATAAGGCTAATTTAGGAATCTCTTCAATGTTAACATATCATTTTATGAAACTTTGACTAGGCGTATTAACTATTACATTTCATTTGATTGATTAGGGGTGGCTTGCTCATGATCGATTAATGTGGGAATGGGACCAAGAGTTAGTATAGGAGGATGTATATCAGGAAATAATAACATCAAAGGTATTGGGTATATCTCTATGGCTTGTATGAGGTTATTCTTACCCTTGATGGTAGCATCATAGGCATCAAGTAAGTTCTCTCCTTCCATAGATTAAATCATAATAGTGGTGTCACTATTCAAGGCCTTGAGATAGTATAAAAAGGAATAGTTTGAAGTGGGTATCATAAGATTTGGGACCATATACCATTTTTTAAAAATATATAATTAAGTTCTACATAAACTATTGTGTATCTCTCTTGGTAATGGTTAATTTATTAGCCAAAGATAAGTGATCACTCTTATTTTCAAACCTCTTATGTTATTTCTCTCCTAGTTGGTCCCATAACTCAATAGAATTAGGAGCCAATGTCCTATACCAATATATAGGATTGAAATTAAATGAAATTTCCAAAAAAATAATAGCCACGTTATCTTGAGTGATATTATGAATATTTCATAAATTTTCCATATCTCTAATGTGCTCAATGGGGGTAATGGTGTTTTCTCCACTAAAGTTTGGGACACTTTTAAGAGATGCCACAAGGATATAATCATATATTAAATTTTTTATAGGTGATAAACCATTTAAATAAATAAAATTTAGGCTTATATCCATATTGATAGCTTTATGAGAATTTGGAATATAATGGAAATGGAGCTTCCTTCTAGGAGTCTTGTTATAAGGGGTAGAATGAAGGAATTTATTTCTCTTGACTAAAAATGGAGGTAATTCAAAAAAATCAAAATGAATACCTTTAGAACTTAATAATTTAGTCACCTTTTGCATGAAAATTACTTATGAGTTTGTAACCACAAGTCAAAAACTTATTGGAGTCACTAGATGTTGTATGAAAAAGGCTATTACAGCTACAAACTTATCAAGACCAATATAAATATTGTACGACCTTATTGGAATTGGGTCTCATCAAGAATTCTATAAATATTACCAATCTAATTTTCACCCCTATAAAATTTTTTCAAGCCTCACTAATTATATGATAACATGGAATCACTTATAGGCTATTGGTGGCCTAATTAGTGAAGTGAATCTCTAGATTGGGCTATATTCCTTAATGATTCACCCAAAACTATAACTAACCTATTTAAATTGAAAGGGAAAGGTGTAAAACAAGAATAAAACAAGAAATAAACATGGAGGTGATGCACCAAATGTATTTTCCTCTACTTTTCAATGCTTTCACTATGAAATGATAATTTTACAACCTAATTTCACAACTTCAAGATAGTTCATCCCACACAAGTGTTTTTTATATGAAGGTTGTGGATAATACAATAGCCAAGGTGAATGATCAATAGTTCTTATAAAAAAAACTAATTAAATTTAGACACTTGGACTTAACAAAACCATTTGATACACATCATATGACTTGTGGAAATATGATCAACTTAGATAGAGGCATGGAAGAAAAGGAATAATGCAAGGAAGTAATATAACTATCACTAACATCCATAATTTTTTTATCTCAAAATAACTTATATGCAAGATTAAGATAGTATAAATTAGATTTAACTGATTTCAAAGCCAATAACAAGTATTAAAATTTGTAGGGATTCACTATACCCACTTTTAGGGTGATTACAATGCCTTTCAAGGCTTCATTTATAGCAAAAAATGAGGAAAGGGAGAGATAGGAATATAAATGCCCATCATGGCTTCTGTACAATCATATAATAAATTAAAAAATAGGAAAAACTTGCTACCAAGTCTACAAGTAATGTGTTGGATTCTTGATCTCAACACCGTAAGCCATGTGTTGATGAAGTTCTAATTAAAAAGTGGCATGGAAGGCCATATTGGCTATTTTATGCTTCTTAAATCTAACTTATTTTCCATGTAATTATACATATAATTATTTAAGGGTAGTTAAAATTTATTTAATTGACACTTGACATACTTGAGAACCTTTTATGCCAACTCTACTTCTTATACTACCTCTACATCACATGAAGTTTGAACCTGAACTTTAGACCTCTTCTCATACCATAATATTACATATAAAGGTTTAATTTTCCAATAAAGGTTTAGTTTTGTGTCTTTAATTGTTCCATAATATATTGTCAATTCATGGGGGTGTTTTATGTGTTCATGGAGTCCCTATTCAAGCATTAGAAATCACCTTGCAGCTATAGTATTAACAGTTGTTTGACAAGAAGGTAGTAAGAGGAATTCATTCCTAGAAGTTTCAAGTGATATTGAAGGAAAAAATGATTATTGATTATATTTTATGACTAAAAAATCTTTCATATATGAAATTAAGTTCTCATCAAGATATTCTGAAGTTTATTGAGTCGTGAGGTCTCGAAACATGTTTGAAACTCTATCTTCTTAATGTAAGATTGACCAAACTTCTTAATTGAGGTTTGATAGAGACTTTTAAGTTTGGATATCTTTATGGTAACCTATTTAATTAATTTTAAATTATCATAACACCTCTCTCTTGGATCAAGGAACCTATGCAAATAGTTAGGAAGAGTGTGCTGACCCAAAATCTTACAAATAGGCTCAAAAGAGTAGTGTTTTAGGCCATTTTTCATACATTTCACCTCACACGTGCCAATTTACTACATCAGATGAAAAATAGAGTAATATAGATAATACAAGTATTTATAAATCCATACCAATCCATTTTGGTCACTTATAAGACTAATAATCTCCATTGGGTCTTTTGGGAGGTTTTAATAGAGTTTTGGGGTCTTAACATGTTAAGGATTGTTCATGACAAACATATATTTGATATAAAAAATAATGACACAAGATTATATTATTTATTAGTTAATAAAATATTCAATATCCAATATTACCCATTCAAATCCTCATGTAAGTTTACACATGATGAAAATGACTTCTTGTGTAGGATAGGCCTATTAGTGCACTCAAGAGATGACTATTTGGGAAAAAAGAGCATGGAAATTCTTAGTATAAATTATAAACACATCCTTGAGGTCTAAAAAAAATAACATGAATTTTTTATGTGATATTATATAGGGATTAACCTCTTCAACTTACTAGGACTTGAATTAGGCCATTGTTAGGGTTTACGAACAATCTTATGAAACTAACCCTAGTAGCCTTTATTTTGGTCTTTTTTCATAATTACCATGAGTCAATAATTTTTAATATTATATAAAAAAATAATATTAAACTCTTAATATCTTTAATTCATTAAATTTTCCCAAAATGTGTATATTTATTTTGTGTTTTATGCATAGGCATGTAAGTGTTCTTTAGGCTTATTTGACTATTATGCCTTGAAAGTGAATTATCCTAAATTGGGTTTATGGAATTATAGTGATTATAATTAGGATATAATATTTAATTTTCATCCCTATGACATATAAAAACCTTCTTAACATCTTCTCCAACACCCATGTGTGTTCTTTCTCTCATTTTACCTACAACATGCTTGTAGGTCTTTTCTAGGCCTAAAACTCTCCTTTTGTGCTTTGCCAAAAGATTGAACCTATATGGTTAAATTTGAAATTATATAAAATGTATATTAATGTTTAATTTTATCTTACACATTCCTTTCATAAGCTCAAATTACCTTGTATACTCATTAGGACTTGTCCTAGTCATGTTTTTATTGTTGCACAGTCCACTTTCAAGGTGCCTAGAGAGGACTATAGGTATTTTTTAGTGTTATGGGTTCTAAATGAGTTTGATGATTATAGTATATAATTTTAAATTCAATTTAAAACCTAATCCACTTGATAAAAATCTCATGGCACCTTGAAAATCATTAAAATAGCGAAGGAAGCCACATTTTAGACCTACAATTATGAAATACACCATATAAAAGTAAACATATTTGAAGTCTGAGACCACTTGCATATGTTTTAAAACATATTTATAATTATATAGATAATTTATATAATTTTATTATGCTTTTAATCATACCAATGATCCTCCTATAAGTTATTCCATTGTAGATACATAAAAACTACACTTGACTACATGATTAGTGTTCACACACACTATGTTTCTTCTCCTGGGAATTTAAAAAACTGACCTCAAGTATTATGGATAGTTTTAAATAGTTTTGGGAGTACATATTCATGTATTAACAAACCCTATATGCATTCTCATTACAATATTTGGGTATAAGTGTTGATCTACAAGTCTATAGACCTATAGATTAACAAAGCCCTTTTTATTAACTTTGAAAACATATCCTAATGCCCCCAATCATGAATATCATATATGGAAGGGTATAAATAATATATTTAGGTTATTTTAGATCATTTTTAATTTACTCTTGAATTATGGAATTTACTTTTATAGATCAAACATTCCTTCTTCATGTCATAGTCTTGTATTCACTCTTTCACACTTAAGACCTTGTAAGAGAATACACAAAATTTTACACAAGGTATCCTTATTGATATGATATTGAAAAAAAAATTATTTCAAATTTATTCTTTACTTGTGTCTAATTATACACCATGGTATACTTGGCATAGTCTTTTATGTCATCTAATGCCATCAAGTTTGTCAACCTTATAATCAACTCGTAGTACAACATGCCTAGATTAAAACATGATTTACTCAAAAAAATTGACTAGAATTGCATAACAACCATAATAAATTCCAGATAAATTTCATGCATAATGATAATATTTTAGAAGATTTTAGGTCAATTGACCCAATGACAACAAAATAATGAAATCCCTAAATATATTCAAGAACCTTCCTTTTCTCTATAACTTTGAATATGCAAAGTTTTAACTTTAACAACATTATAATAATATTCCAACATAATAGATTTTTTAAAAGCTTTGCCATGATTTACAAAAAAACATAGGTTTTAGTATTAGTCCATTTTATTTTCTAAGTTTTAAACTATGTATTCATATTCCATTTTGGATTCTTTAGTCTAAATTAGGTTTTATGTCTAAACTCCAAGTTTATTAACTCATACAAGTACACTAATATTTCACTACACCATACAAAAACACATCCAAGAGTCAAACATTAAAACAAGCTACCATTAACTATGAATTTTATCATGGTCAACATATAATTAGATGAGACGAGTAATATCTTATCTTGATGTAGTTATACCCAAGGTAATGTGATTAGCCAAATCAAGTAATGGTTCATATAAGAAATCAATCAAACTAATGTATTCATTTTATATATAATATGAACTAAAACATCACACATAGTAAGAGACTAGTATACATGAACAAGCTAGATAAAAATACAAACAACAATATGATTTGTAGTAATATTCAAAAACTCAAGGGGTTATCATGAAATAATTAATTTTGGTGTGTGTGAGACCTTTTTTTTCATTCTCTCTACCCATAGTATCACCATATGCTTTTCCCTCTCCAATGATACTCTCCCTCTATAGTAGTCTAAAGGGTATACTGGCCCTGCATTCACCTCAATAAACACAAAAATATAGTTATCATGTATCATGGTATAATTAATAAATAATCATAAATTGTTGTGTAATAATATCTGAATATGAAATCAGTTCACTTGTTCATACATAATACTAACCATAAGCAACAACTATCAATATAGATACTAAGTAACAATGCACTATCACAATAGATAGTAAAATAATCCAACTTTGTAAAAAATATCATATTTTTTAATAATCATTGCATAATCTATGTATTAATGCTTAATAATTTATAGAGGAAAAATTAGATGTGACATGCATGCATCAACTGATTGAATTATTGCACACTTTTAACATCATAAACTACTTCATTAATAGCTAGCTCATCAAGTTTTCTATATTCTTACAAACTAGGTATAACATATCTAATTCAAATTATATTTTCATTAGATATTTATGAAAATTAACATTCTTTATGTGGTTTATCTCAAATAAATATAATAATAGGTTGAGGATTAACACCCAGGACTTGTTCTCTTTCTTGTCTTGAACCTAAATTTATCCAAAATTATATGGTCTTGAGTTTGTCTTACGAATATAGAATATATATCTATTTAAAAGGATTCATCATCCCTAGAGTTGAGAATTATAAGTACATGTTACATATTTTTGGAATAATTATAACAATAAAAATGTACCAAATCTGATGCAAGATTAGCTTATTATTCTACTATATCAATATCAACTTGATTTAATAATGTAGGATTGGTAATGTTTATTGACAAAGTTCATATAAAATATTTGAAACACTTGAAATAAATTGATTTAATATTTCAACTCCCAATAGAGTCACCAATATTTTTAATAAATAAATTTTCAACATCAACTAGTTAACCCATTCATCTATCATGAAAGTTAAAGTGGAGTTATAATGGTATTATTATCAAAAAAAATAGTTTTAAGGCATTAAAATAATATTTTAATGCTAAAGAGAGTGTTTGAGACTTAACCAAATTTTGGGGATCAATAAAATTTCATTTCAATTAATCAAACAACTTTAAAAAAATGAGAAATTTTAAATGAAGCTATGAAAATAAACATGAAATATTCTAAGAAAATATTTGGTTGATAATATATATCATAGTTTCACCAAGATTTATTAATAATGTATGGTAGAGAAAACTTATTGAATAGGTAATCTCTTGGAAGATTAAATGATTTGATCTTTGCTCAATGATCAAAATATCTCTTTGTATGAATGATATATTATCTTGTTTATTTATTGATCCACTCAAAGAAAAATAAATAATAACACCAAAAAAAGAAAATAAATAATAAAATGAGAGAGAGAGAGAGAGAGAGAGAGAGAGAGAGAGAGAGAGAGAGAGAGAGATTAAACACTAATCTAAAAAAAAGACTACAAAATAAATAAACACTATCACTAATAAAAAAGTGATAAAAAGAAGTAAAGAGAATGATATTAGAGAAATAAAATTAATCTAATTTCAACATTTAAACTGGAGAGAAAATTAGTAAGAATTGAAAATAAAGTGAATATTAACTAAATCCAGTAAATTAAAAGTGTAAAATAAAGAGTTAACTCAAGTTATGATAGAAAAGTAGAATTTTTTTTCAAAAACCATGAATTTCATAATTTAATTACAAAAAATTATGAGAATATAAATTTATAGATAATAAAAAATTAAAAATATATCACAAAATGTATGAATTATTATTCATTATTTGATAAAAGTACAAATATGATCCATGCATATAATTATACTATTTTATAGTCATAAAAATATTAATAATCTTGGCCATATTCATATAATCAGTTTATAAATCAAATACTCAATGTGGATCTACCTGACTATACCAAATAAGACATTTCACCATCAACAAATGTGTTGTTTGATCTTCATATAAGTAATACTAAATCTCAAAGATTTATGACAAAAGAGAAATCATAATATGAAACTTGAACTTACGATCTCTTTTACCTGTATATGTTTCCTACTTTAAATTATGTCCTTCAAAACAATTTAAAGCCTTCAATTTAGAAGTTAGTTGTAATTTACATTATAAATAACTTTTTAGCTAACTTAAAATAGAGATAATTTATTAACAGGTAACTACTTTATTTAAGTTTTTTTAAATAATAATTTCATAAATTTAACTTATTATGTCTCAAGATCTTAATTAATTTAATAGACTAAAATCAACATGAAATTTTTTAAGATAATATTTGGTTGATAATAAATATCAGAGTTTCACCAAGAGTTATTAATCATGTCTAGTAGAGAAAACCTATTGAAGAGGTAATATCTTGAAAGATTAAATAATTTGATCTTAGATCAATGGTCAAAATATCTCTTTATATGAATGATATCCTTATATTGTTTCCTTATTACTCTGATCAAATAAAAAGAAAGAAAAACACCAAAAAGGAAAATAAATAACAAAATAAGAGAGAAAAATAAACACTAATCTAAAAAAAGACTGCAAAATAAATGAACACTATCACCAAACAAATATTGATACAAATAAGTAAAGAGCATGATATTAGAGAAATAAAATTAATCTAAAGTCAGCATTTAAACTAGAGATAAAATTAGTAAATATTGAAAAGAAACTAAATATTAACTCAATTGATGAAATTAAAAGCATAAAATAAAGAGTGAATTCTAGTCATGATATAAAATTAGAAATTTTATTCAAAAACCTTGAATTTCATAATTGATTTACAAAAAATTATGAGAATAAAAATTTATAGATAATTAAACTTAAAAATCTATCGCACAATATATGAAGTATTATTCATTATTTGAGAAAAGTAAAAATATGATCCATACATATGACTATAATGTTATACAATCATAAAAATATTAAGAATCTTGGCCATGTTCATATAATTAGTTTATAAATCAAATTCTCAACATGAATATACTTGACTGTACCAAGCAAGACACTTCACCATCAACTAATATGTTTTTTGGTCTTCGTATAAGTAATACTTAATATCAAATATTTATGACAAAAGATAAAGTGTAGTATAAAACTTGAAATTAATATCTCTTTTACTTGTATATGTTTCCTACTTTAAATGATGTCCTTCAAGTCATTTTAAAACCTTCACTTTAGGAGTTAGATGTAATTTATGTTATAATGAGTTTTTTAGTTAACATGAAATAGAGACAAGTTAATTTATTGACATGACTAATATATAATAAATTATTTAAATATTAATTTCATAAATTTAACTTATTATGTCTCAAGATATTAATTAGTTTAATAGGCTAAAATCAAAATAAAATCTTCTAAGATAATATTTGTTTGATAATAAATATCATAGTTTCACCAAGAGTTATTAATCATGTTTGGTAGAGAAACCTATTGAAGAGATAATCTCTTTAAAGACTAAATAATTTAATCCTTGATAAATGATCAAAATATCTCTTTATATTGCTTCCTTATTACTCCACTCAATGAAAAATAAAGAAAATCTCTAAAAATGAAAATAAATATTAAAATAAGAGAGTAAAAAACAAACACTAATCTAAAAAAAAGACTAAAAAATAAATAGACACTATCACTGAACAAAAAGTGATACAAAGAAGTAAAGAGAATGATAGTAGAGAAATATAATTAATCTAAAATCAACATTTAAACAAAAGAGAAAAATAGTAAATATAGAAAATAAAGTGAATATTAACTAAGTCAAGTGAAATTAAAAGCATAAAATAAATAACAAACTCGAGTTATGATAGCAAAGTAAAAAATATATTAAAACCCATGAATTTTATTAATTATTTATAGAAAATTATGAGAAGAGAAATATATAAATAATGAAAACTTAAAAATCTATCGCACAATGTATGAAGTATTATTCATTATTTGAGAAAAGTTCAAATATGATCCATGCATATGACTGCATTATTCTACAGTCATAAAAATATATAATAATATTGGTCATGTTCATATAATAAATTTATAAATCAAATACTCAACATGGATATACCTAACTATACCAATAAAGACACTTCACTATCAATGAATGTATTGTTTAGTCTTCCTATAAGCATTAGTCAATCTCAAAGATTTATGACAAAAGATAAAGCATAGTATGAAACTTAAAACTTAAGATCTCTTTTGTCTATTTATGTTTCCTATTTTAAATGATGTCCTTCAAGTCATTTTCAAGCCTTCACTTTATAATTTGGTTGTAATTTACCTTATAACTAAATTTTTAGTTAACTTAAAATAGATATAAGTTAATTTATTAATAAGTACCTACTTTATATTAGGTTTTTTAAATAATAATTTCATAAATTTAACATATTATGTGATCAAGATATTAATTAATTTAATGAAATAAAAATAAAGTTTCTCTAATGGGGTGGGGAACCACTTATAATGACTTGATTAATCATTAGTAAAAGTTATAATATGAGTCAATCATTCATAAATAAATAATATTCAAGAAATAAACTATTGAATTTTATTTTTATTTTATCAAATTTTTTCTTCAAGAATGATAAAACATAATAATCCAACAGAACACTATTTAAAATAACCAACTATAACCAATCTACTGAAGCATTTCACTAAATCTGATATGAAATTCAATTGAAAAACAACATATTATATAGATAGTTAAACTATAATTGATACCATAATTACTACAATACCATAGTGACAAACTAATTATAAGAGCTTAAAATAATATTCTATACACTATCAAATAAAAAATACTACTTGTAAAGTAGTGAAAATCAAATAAAAATTTTCCACCATAATTTAAAAATGTTTAGAATATCAACATCAAATAACAATAGATAATTTACTCCTTATCAAAAACCAAATCAAATAGAGGTGCCCCTTATTTATTCTGATACCCAATGTATTCATGAGGAATCAAGGGCATCTCAATCATAGTAATTCCTCTAAATTCAGCATCCATATCCAACTTAATTTTCATCACAAAATGAGTTACCATAGACTGGGATGAATGGATACTAGCATGTTTATGACTTGAAGAATAAACATTAGCTAGAATAATTATAGGTTTAAGCCCATTTAACCCTTTTTGTAAAAAAGGGCAGGAGAGTAGCCTAATCAAACAAGGAATAAAGTAATCTAAAAAATATGCCAATTAAGTGAATTTATATTCTACTAATATTCTATTAAGATAGACTGAATCTAAGCATTTACCAAATATGAAAAATACAATATTCAATATTATGATAATAGTAATACAAAGGAGAAATTGTACTTAGCTTATAAAATGATGCATAGGTAGATATAAGTAGTGTAGGTGCAAAAATGGATTGTCTGAAGATCTAGATCCTATTGTTAGATTATGAATATTTATTTTCTATCAGCTTAGACACTTACATCACCCTAAGGACACTAATGTTTATGATAGTGTCCTGATTATGCCACTAGTTTTCTATATGAAATATTGACTCTTTTCTAAAACTTCTAACTATGCCTACTAGGCTTTACTATCACCTTTTATATTATGTATTTAGATTATGTGCATATATTCTTGATGTCAGAATGTAGCTCAAAACCCTTGATATTACATTTATGTCATTCCACATTATAAGAAAAGAATGGTTAATAGGCTCATATGATGTCAAGTTGACCTCAAAGACCTCAGCTATCAATGAGTGTTACCTACATAGCCATATACTCTGAAGAGGGCCTCAAATTGAGGTAGTTCTCTTATTAATGAGGGATTGGGTGTGAGCACTTATGTAATATACTATATACAAGTGCATGTAGTGATATAACTTATAACTTAGAAAAAACTCCTCATGGGTTTCTCTTTGAATTCTTTAGACCTATAATATGATTTCTCCTATTATATTACTTGTGAAAATTATTTAGTGATCTTTAATATGTGCTTACTTGGTAATTGATAGATGAATAATGAGAGGGATTAAACTTATCTTTATACAACACCATTTGAAATTTTTATCATGGAAGGGTTAAAATAATAATATAGGCCAACTTTTACATATTTAAAAAGTTATAAATTTGAGTGTTTGTAAGGTATAAACACCTACATTGGATCATGGAAACTAGCATCAAATATAGTGTCCAAGTTTGAATGTTTTTATCTAAGAAAATAAAAAATTATTTAAGTTTTATCATTGATAATGAAGTATATATTCAAGTGTTAAGCATCTTGTGGGCTATAGGTGATCTAGGTAATTAGAATATCATGGTTAGACTATAAAATAAGAATTTAGGCATAGTAAAATGTTGAACGTGAGCCTTTTATGTTGTGAGGTGGTTAAATAACTAAAGGGTATACCTATGATCCATATTTACCAAGTTTGAAAGACTATTTTAACATATAAATCCATATTTGAGTATCTACATTTCCCCCCTTTAATATAGTAATGCATAAGGATGAATTTACTAGGTTAAATAAAATAAATGTATACCATGGTGTGTAAAACACACTTTGATTCGAATCAATCCATATTTTAATTTATTGTATGTGTATGACCTCCAACCAAGATCATGTTACATGTGTAATTAGTGCATATAATATAAACATGAAAAATTGAAATTAATTTAAATAAAAGAGAGTAAGAAATGAGTACACATGTGTTGATGTAACCATGTTTCCCCTTTGTAATTTGGTTTGGTAAATATGCTTCATAGATCAAGCATTGGAGAGAGATTCACAACTGAACCTTGGATATGTGAAAAGGGTTATTAGAGGGTAATCATTACCTCAATCTAGTGTAATAATGAGTTATGCCAAGTCTATTGAGAGCAAAAAATCCCAATCACACAACTTGAATGTAAACATAATCTATCCAATCTTTCCCAAGTAAAATGGTATAAACTTATCAACTCAAAATAATAAAAGTAGTGCCAAGTCCATCAATAAAAATGAAATTTGATCACATAAATCAAATAACCCAATTTTTTTAATAGATAAAACTCAAAGTGCACATCTTGGTAAGTTTAGTGCATGAATAGTGTATCTACAAGTTAGTGCATTTTCATGGCATATGCACTTCAAATGCGTATCAAACTAAAATATGTGTCAAAATATAACTTATAATATATAAAATTTATATAATATGTATCAAAATTATGAAAAAATTTGCCCTAAATACATGATAAAAGTATAAAATTCCATACCAAGTGTATATTTGAATCATGTAAATAGTATCAAATTATGCCAATTCTATCAACTATATGTATGTAGAGTCATGTATCTATGACATTCCCCCAATAATATGCCCCAATTTTAAGGTGAGGGGAATGAAAATTAATAGTCACCTTATCTCAAAAGGATAATATAACTATGTTGTATTTATGTCAATCATGTAGTCAAAAAATATATAACTATCATGTTAAAGTAGATATATCAATGAAGCTCGCAATATCCAGACATAATAAGTCCTAAGATGTATGATATGGAGCATGGAAATGTCTAGAAGAAACAAGCTCAATAAAAAATCATTAAAATACACAAGAGCACTTAATCTAATCCAAATAGGGTTCTAAGGAGACAAAAAGTAAGTGGCATGTCTAAATTCCACACACTCAAATTATAGGACATGTGCAAATGTTCACACACCAAATAAAATAAGCAACACTTAGGGAACTAGGGCCAAATATCAAGGAACATGTTTAAATGTTCTACAATTAATATAAGGAAGCAAATAAGAAATTCACTACAATAATCCATATGAAGAGATGAATTAAATAAGATATAAGAAACTAGCACAAACATGTCATACTAGTCCTTACATACATATGTTTGAAAAATGTCCTATAGATAGCATATCAAGTACACTGTTTAAGATAGTAAAATGAGTATATACATGTGAAAATGTTATTATATGATCTCAACATGATAATGTAAAATGATCATAAAATAATATAACCTATGTCAATCATGATCAATAGAAGCAAGATGCTCTGAATATAGGGTGTCACACAAGAAGAATAAAGGTCCAACATCTACATGCTCATGTATCATGGATATAGTGTATGCCTGTATCACACTCAAGTACCCATAAAATATATGTGTGTAAATAAATTATATGATATATAATAACACAAAGTAAACAACATATGAAAAAGTTATTAAATATGTAAAATGCTAAATATTTTTTGGATTTTTTCATTATTTGAATGTTTTTATATTTTCTTGAATTTTTTGAATTTTTTTAGATGTTTGGAAAGAGAGTGATAGCCAATTATCCCATCTAAGGTATGATAATAATGTGATATGTAATATGAATATGGTACAATAAAATAGTTGTACTACCAAAGATCATGTATTTGTGATGAATTTAGAATTGGAATTTGTAATACTCTATGTATGCCTCATAGGACTCTATGATCATGAAGCAGTATTAAAAGATTTAATGGTTCATGGAACACATTTTTTAGTGCTTTGTGATTTTCTTTGTGTAATATTTTTTCTTTTTACTCTCTCTAAAACATGGTGCTCTACTTTCAATAATTGGATAGGCTATAGAGGTGTATATGAGGACCTAGTAGAATCCACTATATATATTTTATGCAATGGCCTCTCAAGAATTGATTTCCTAGGAAAGGGGATTTAATTTTGATTACCATTTCACTAATGATTAGCCTTATTAGGCTTTATAATTAGTTTTTATGAAATGTTATGCTTGTTGTAATGGATATTCATATTGAATCATATTGATGCACCTAAATGTATCAACAAGTTCATATAGTGTTTAAGAAACACTTCTCATTTATGGATTAACATAATACATTACATGAGTTTTTGTTTATGATAATCCTATTATCCTTGTTGGAATAGAAGCATAATAAGTTGACTGTTTCACAAATTTATATTAGTTAGTATTTGGGATCCATTGTGGCTTAATAGTCAATCTTTGATTTTGAAGGTGATCTATGCTATTTAAAGTTAATTATGCTAAAAAATAAGTCTAAAACTAAACTAAGATGAATATTCACAATGAAACTGATATAAGGTGAATTAATTAAAAAATATTAAAAAGAAGGGTGGGTCAAAAAAGAGAATTGTTGTTGATCTTTGCTTCAAACATTATGAAAATGTTCCAATTTCATCTGAATGTGCATTTAACCAATGTGCAACACAAAGTAGCATAATCTCAAATCCTATCACACATTAAGTAGACATATAAGGAAGGTATGAAAAGATGCAAATAAGAACAAGATTTAATTTAAGAATTTTACCTCTAAAAGAAAATAGTATTAGCCCATATGCAAGAAGAGTAAAAAAAGTGAAGTAAATCTAAAGCCTTTCAACTAATCCAACATTATCACAAATTAACAACTCTTTATTTAATGATGCAGATCTAGCATTCACAAGAACCATTCAAATCTAAATATAAGATCAAAAAAATAAGAGAGAAACCATGATATAAATTCACACAACCAACTATGGACAAACTTTGCAAAATTCCTTGCTTATATTAATTTTCTCAAAAGTTACAAATAGTTTTGGCTCCAAAAACTCCCTCCCTTTTATAATTGGAAATACCTCATTATATAGGCAATTCATGAGGTATGCAAGTAAGTAATGACAAATTAAATTTGTACATGTGTATAAGATAGCTATACTTTTTGTTATATTTTAGAGCAAATGATATTTTATAATATACTGACCTATAGGCAATGTACTTTAAAAGATGTACATACCTTTACAAAAAAAATTCCTTTTCCAAATTACACAATGATAGTTGAAAAAGAATATTCCTAATCCAACTACCTTTGGGACCCTTTTTTTGATGTAGTCTTCTACCTTCCTTACAAGATATTCATTATATAATGTTGTCCATTGATTAGCTGGAGGTCAAAAATGAGTTTCATAAACATCTCCTTTTATTGATCTCCCACATTACTGAGGTCTTTATTAGCTCTTTATAAATCTTGTTTGATGTCCCTGGTATCTCCTATCTTTTCTTATAATGATAAAATTAGGCTCATGACCTTCTTGTTACTAGATCATATCTTCCCTTGAACTTGGTTTCTCACCCTCTGCATGAATTGATAATTTGTATGATTGAAGTCCTCATCAGGTATTAGACCCAAAGGACTAATATGGTAGGATCTTGGATCAAGCTATCCAATATGTGCAACATTCTATCTTCTAATTATTTGATATTCTTAAAAATGTCTTCCATTTATTTGGACCAACTATTTAAGGCCTTGATATTATTAATTAATATATTCATATTCATATTCAGGTGGGATCGGTTGACTATCCTAAACTCAAGGATTTGAATTTTTATTTAAAATCTTTATCAAATCCTTTATTTGGTAGCTTGAGGTTTTCCATTGGCCAACTTGGCCTGTAGTCATAGTACTTTGTTTGTTTATTTTATCCTACCTACTCTTGACTGATTTTAAGGAATTGAGTAAGTCAATCATGGTGCCCTCATATAGCTTGAATATATCTTCTTGGATTGACAATATGGCTTGTTATTTTAAATTTTGTTCTATTATAAGATTCCCTTGGTCATTATAGTAGAGCCTCCTTGTAGACATGTTCTTCTCTTATGATGGGCTACTAGTTTTCAATGGTCCAAAACAAGCATAACCAGTAGTTTTCCCCTATAATTAGATCAATGGCATCAAATTATGTGTTTTTGAAAACCCTCCCTTATATATCTGAGTTTAGATAGATCTCCACATCTTCCCTTGAAACACCTTTTTGGGCTACCATGGTTGTGGGCTTCTCTAGATTACTTGCTAGTGATCTATAGTTCTATTTTGGATCAAATTATCCTTAAAAATCACTTCTTTGGCTCGATTATAATGAGTACAAGGTCAAACTAGGGTTTATACTTTTAGGGCATTTTTGAAGGTTTTTACAGTGCTCTAATGATGACAACTATTTTTAACTTAAACAATCTTCATGACTATCTCAATTAGATTGTGTACTTATACCCTTGCTTTTTTTGGGTCTACAAAATCTTCAACTTGGAATATTATACTTATGTGGCTCTGATGTGGCATCACTATGGAATTTTCATGTAATTTGGCTCATTAATATTTAAAAAGTGATCATTATCTTTTGAAAATTTCACTTTGATCTTGCACCATTGATCTTATCTACATAGATCAATCGTACTCCATTGATCTTGATCTAAGAAATTAAATGCTATTGGGTTATTGATATGTTCCTTGAGGTTATGAAACTTGTCACTTCCACATTCACTATGAGCTTTGTTAAAATGTTAACATTGATCTCACACCATTGATCTCATTTACACAGATCAATTGTGCTTTATTGATCTTGGTCTATTTAATTATGCCTCCTACTCCATGAACCATTGATTAGAATGTGTACGATCATCTAAATACCATAAATATTTGAAATATTCTAGAGCTTTAATTTATGACACATGGTTATGCCACTTGTCATCTCTACAGTTGTTTGTAGGATCCTTGACTTTTCAATGTTTGCAACACATTGTCTGATCATCTTTGCCTAATTAAATATGCTCCATTAGATCTTGATCTGAGAGGTTAAATTTTATTGGTTGATCAATTTATTTTATTTATATTTTGACACTTGTCACTTTTTCACTTGTCTTAAGTCTCCATTGAAATCTTGACTCAATACATACTATCTGATCAATCTTTCCTAAGCAAATATTTACCATTGATCCTCAAAAGATGTTAGAACTTTAGCTTAGGGTTGTGACTTCACTTTTCAACTTTAATATTTCATTTTTAGATCATATTTCCCAAGTAAATGTGGACCATTGATCATATGGATAAAAACAACATTTAATTTAGGATCAAGAAACTAAAGAACTTAGCATAAAGTTTTTGGACTATGGTTTTATTTTTTGTTAATAAACATGAATCAAAACCTTAGGATAAACATTTTAGGTTAATTTTTATAACATGATAAATGGGACCCCACACATAATAAAACATATGCATAAAGTCTTATGATAAGGCTGTTAGCTAAAGTCTAAAACATAACAAAAAGACTCGGTGATTAGTTAGACCATGTGGCAATAGAAGAGACCAAGGGGGCTCAGGACATAAAGAGACCAAACATAAGATTTTTATACTAAGGTTTGGTCATGTTGATAAACATGACTAAGCCTTAAGACAAAAATTAAGCTAAGTTCATGTCACAAATAACTGTTCTCACACAAATTATTCTCACCAAATTTGAATTTGATTCAAAAGGACTTGAGCTAGGGTAATTTGAATGAGGATTTTATCATGACTTAAAATAGATCCAATTAATAATTGATATATGAAAGGTAAGTAAAATATCAATTTAACATTGAAACAAAAAACCCTAAGCATGTTCATTCTCAAATGAGATTTCATTGAACCTGTAATACAAAAACATAGAAAACAATCATTATCAACATTAGAAGGGGTAAAACCATGATTATTTTAGAATATATCAATTAATTCAAATAAAAAATAGATGTGGATGATCTTGAAATAAAGAGAAATTGCAAACATGCTAGTGGTACTTTGATCAAGTGAATTTTGAATTTAAAGTATAAATTTATATAATTTGAAACGAGGGTCCCTATTTTTTAGAAATGGGGGTACGTTGACCTCAATAAATGGTGAATTCCAAGGGAAACATATTAATATGTTATAATTTAGTTACTCTAGTTTGACTAATAACTAATTTATTCATTCCATTTGATCAATTACCATTGAGATCAATATATGGTTGAAAAAATACTTGCACATGTGAAATTAGGATCAAACATCAAGACATAGACATGCCATGTGTGTGATTTGATTCTACTTATTGTTTGTTATGGGATTTTGGAAAATAAATTATAGATTTCATGAATTTAGTAATTAACACTAACTTTTGACATGTTTGGATATTCATTAAGAACCATGCCTTAGATCAAAGAAGGCTTGGGCATTACTATAGTACTAAACAAACATTTATAGCCTTGACATAGATGACTTTGGCTCCACTACAATATGGGCATCTATAACCATATTGGAGGTTACCAAAATCACCTTTTCTTAGAAAGATATTTGATTTTCTAATAAGCTCTTGTTTTTGTAAAATTTTAGATCATTTTGACTTTCTATAAAAGGTTGGGAACCAAGTTAGCTAGGTTTAGGGATTTGTTCAAGTGTCTGATCTTCAAACAATCATCTTTGGTTGCAAACTTTATCCCAAGTAATGATGTTTATTAAGTGCAAACATGACATTATCTTAATAATTCAAGATTTCACCCTACATATGCAATACTTCTTAAAACTAATCTTAGATCATAAAAATTCTCAAAATACTAAGGAACAATTATCTTAACCATCCATCTTTACTAGTGTCTCAAAACTATAACATTAAGCTCATTTTCCAATAATCCATGATCAACTAATGTTAAGAGGCCATACCTACATTCCTAAACTATGAGGTTCCTTTTGAGCATCTAAATGTATTTTAAGGTGAGTAATATCTAAAAGGATTTATTAAAATCAAGAAACAAAGTAGGGAAAGCAAACACACCAAAAAAAAATCACACAAGAAAACAAATAAATGTATACAAACACTATATGCTAACAAAGGATGGGAAGGAAAGAATAAGAAGGAAACTAATCTAGCCTACCTACATTAGCTCTACTATTTTTATAGTTCATTTCATGAAGACTTTAGGTGGGGTAGAAGAAAAATATTATTTGAGGTATTGCCCATTGGTTGGCAATGTGAACTTTGCTCATTATAAATCTTTTAGTTTAAGTGTGTTATCCCTTAGGGTCTCATCAATTTGTTACAGACCAATTCATAGAGGTGTGAACTTACTATGTTCTCCCTCTAGTTTTGAGGCTTTATCCCAAAAAATATCTAGTTCTTCTTGTCTAAACACATTTATTTTTTAACATTTGTCAAACCACATCTTAACTATGGTTTGGTGTCTACTAAAGTTAGAAAAAGCCTCCTATCTTACATATTCCATCTGTGTGATGTCAATTAGCCTTGAACTTATAAATGGTTGGTCCTTTATGTACTCTTACATGAAATTTTATGTTGGCAACTTGAGTGTGATGGGAAATATAGGTTCTTGACCATATACTAGCAAGAATGGTGATGCCTTGAGAGTTTGTTTGAATCTAGTTCTATTTGATTAAAGGGTATACTTGAGTAGCTTGTACCATGTTCATAGTTTATCAGCTATATACTTCTTTATGTCTTTCATCAAGTTATTATTTATTGATTCAAACACCCCATTACCTTGGGGGTAATGGTTTGATGAGAACTTGAGAACAATGTTGTTGTCATATGCCAATTCCATCATCTCAATGGATACAAAGCTAGAACCATTATCACAGACTAGGGATATTAGTGTCCTAAACCTTGTGCATATGTTTTATTATAAAAATTTGATCACTTATTCAGTCTTGCATTATTTGGTTACCACTACTTTAGTCCATCTTGTGTAGTAGTTAGTAGTAGTCAGGACATACTTGTGACCATCAAAGGAATTAGGGCTAATGATCACCACAAAATCCAATCCCCATTAGGCAAAGGGTTTATCAATCTTTATTGGTTTTAATGGCATGGCTGCCTTGGGCTCTTTTGTTTTAAATATTTGACATGAGTGGCATTCTCCCACATGCTTGTGGGCATCTTTGAAGATAGTGGGCTAGTATTAACTAGCCCTGATGATGTTATAAGTTGTAGTTCTAGATGGATGCCCACTCCCAAGTTTTTCATGAAAAGTGTTCAAAATCTCAATTGATTCATCCTTAAACATAAACCTTAGGTAAATAATTTCAAATTTATTCCTATGAAACACTCCATCTTTGATCAGGAAATGAGTTTCCTTCAACCTTAATGCTCTCTTTTTCTTTCTACTTAACCCTGTAGGATAATAACCATTAATTAAAAAATGAACAATAGGATCATACCAATCATTAGGATGATTTTTTAAAATTCTACATACATGACACTCAGTTTGGGATTAGTATTGTCAATTAATTGAATTAAATCTTGGAATCTTGCCAACTTTGTAGTCTTCATCTCTAGATCATATTCTTAGAGAATAGACATCCACTTACCTCTCCTTTCTCCAATTTCACATTGACTAAGCATGAGCTTACTAATAGGGTCTAGTAGTATTTAATGTAACTTATTTCTAAGGATATAATTCCCAAACTTATTCACTACCTTGACTAAAACACATGTTTGTTTGTCAATAAGATAATAATTCAATTCAACATTTTTAAAATTAGTACTCATGAAAGTAATATGATGATCACATCCATCTATCTTTTGAGTTAAAACAACTGCAATTGTATGGTCATAAGCAAAAGAGTAAAGTCTAGACTTATCAACATAGGGGCTTGTCTAATTGCTTCTTTGATTTCCTTTGAGGCCTTTTTGGTTTCTTCATTCCAAGTGATCTTAGAATATTTATTCAAAATGCAATTCAAAGGTATTAATATTTCTACAAAACCATAAATAAACTTCCTCACACAATTGATTTTACTAAATAAAGACTTTAGTTCCTTCTTATTATTAGGGGGTTCTATATTTGATATTGAATTTACTCTATCTAGGTCTATAGAGATCCCCTCCTTAGTTATAATATGTCTCAACATTTTTCCCTTAGTTACACAAAAAATGCTTTTCTTTGGGTTGAGAGAAATTCCATGCCTTCCACACCTTTCAAATACTTGTTTCAAGTGCATGGTGTGATCTTCCCTATTTTTTTTAAAAAAAATTAGGTCATCCTTATAAATAATGATGAACTTACCTATGATCCCTTGGAATGCATGATACATTACTATTTAAAAGGTTTCACCTACATTTATAAATCCAAAGGGCATTATCTTGTAGGCAAAAGCACCCCACTTGATAGTAAAAGCAATCTTCATCCTATCTTCCTTGTTCACTAGCACCTAATTATACCCTGAAAATCCATCAAGAAAAGACATCATAGTAGAACCAGAAACAATTTGGATTACTTGGTCAAAAGAAGGTAGGGGGTAATTATCTTTATCAGATGCTCTATTAAGATTTATAAAATCAATGCACAATCTAATTTCACCACTTTTATTCGTGATTGGTACTGGGTTAGCTACCCAAGTGGAGTTTCTAATGAGAAACACTATCTTAGCATCTAGTGATTTCTTGACCTCTTTGTATATCATTAGTTCTAGGATAGGGTTGACTTATTTTTGCTTATATGGATTATAGGATTTATTTAAAGGTATGGTGTGGGTTATGACCCTAGGATCAAAGATCTTTAAGTAATCATAAGACCATGCTTTTACATCCCTATACTTGGTCAATAGATATTTAACCCTCTTGGTTTTAATGCTTATGTAGGTTGTACCAATGTTCACCAACTAGGGTTGACCTTGGAAACCTAGGTCCATTGCATTCTAGTCCTTTCCATATACTTTAAGAGCCTTGGTAGTCTCATCTAGTTTTTCTAAATCAAATAATCTCTCTAAGGCTATCATTCCTTTTGGTATCTTATTTTCACTCAACTGAATGACCTTGTCATCAATCTTGCCTTCAACTTTATCATCATCAAGGGTATTTTCATTGGCCTCATTAATGATGTGAGTCTCAAATACTCTTGAGTTAGTCATAAAGTCTATGATCTACTAATCATAACTGAATACTTTTAAGTGGTTGACATTATCTAGTACTGAGGGACATGGGACTAATTCAATGGTAAGGTTTTGTACTTAGAACCTTGATTGGGCATAATATTGGCTACAGTTGAAGCAAGTTCATTAGCAACCCTATTTTCCTTCCTAGGGATTGACACAATGTTGAAAGCATCAAAACATTCAATTAAGAACCATACTCTAAATTTATATTTATTAAGATATGACAACTTGAATTTACATTTACTCTTGACTTGATTAACTAATAGTTTAGAATCACCAAAAACTAAAAGTTTTTTGACCTTGTGTTTGATTGTAAATTATAATCCAAGAATAAGTGCTTCATACTTAGCCAAATTATTGGTGCATGGGAACTATAGTTTATAAGAGGCATTGTATTCTTTCCTAATGGGATTGATTAATACCACTCTTACTCTAGATCTTGATTTGCATCTAACACCATCAAAATATAGCTTCCATAAACTAGGCATATCATGAGAAGTTTTGGAGTTACATACTTTTATTATTCAAGAGTGTATACACCTAAAATATGAGCTAACCATGTTGACCATCTCATTGGTTTCATTGTATTCAATAATCATATTCTTTATTTTAGGTTCCCTTTCTATCCTAATCTGATTTGGAACTCCATTCCATGGAAGCCACATGTGTGAACAATTAGTTGACATATAAGCATTCAATGATCTAGTCTAGTCTCTACTTAGCAACATTCCATAGGCATTAGGAATATCCATCACTTGGATGTTAATGAATTATTTAATCCATGGTCCAAAAGTAATCTCCATGTGACTATTTAACAATTCACCAGTCACTTTGATTCTTGATTTATCTAATTGAGTTACACCTCTATCAAATTTAATGGGAGTCAAACCTAATTTCTCACAAATACATTTAGGCATAATATTTTTAGATTCACTAGAGTCTAACAAACAATTATGCAAATTCTTACCAAAGATCCTGATTATAAGTAGGAAAGGTGGAACATCTGCCTTAATTTTATGTATTTCAACATTACATGTGTAGACTTTTGGGGTTTGATAGACTTCTTAGACAAAGATTATAACAAAAAATACCTTTGTTATATAATATAACTCATGTAATGTAATGTTATCTTTTATTTTTTTCATGTCCTCTACTATATTATATCTAGTCATATTGGAAGAATTAGATGCATCAACATTGGGTTTAGATGTACTTCCCTAGTAGGCTCTAGATTGTTATCTGATGTACTATCAAAAGTGTCAAAATTATTTGGTGGAGTTGAGGTAGTCAAAGTTTGATTTTTATCCTTGTTCCTTAGAGGATATGTCTTCTTTAGATATTGATAGAAAGCATGAATCTCTTCAGAAATATCCTTAGGCTTATTGTCTTGTTGGAAAGGGAACTCAAATGTCTCCACCATGAGAGTTGAATCATCAGATTTAGATGAACTTGAAGAACTTGAGGTACCTACACCATTATATTTATTAGATACAACTTCAAAAGTATCCAAATCTTATTGATAAGTTTCAAATGCATTGCAAAACTTTAGACAATCTAATTCACCATGATTTGAAGCATAATTAACTCTATAATAGTCTAGTCAATCAACATCACTAAGATTTATATCAAGTAAATTATTATTAGATGATGACTCATTATTGTGGATATTGTTAATATTTTGAAACCTATTTGAAGGTCTATTGAATCTTTGGAAAGAGAAGTTCCTATTAGTGCTTTCTCCAGTATGGCCAACTTACTTTTGAAACTGAAGGAAATCAGTTCTTAGCTTTTGAACCATCTTTAAGATAGAGTCATTCTCATTATTGGGTACCTAAAAATTATGGACTTGAGTATTAATACTAGCTATAGGAATCAAATCTCTTTGGGCTTGTGGACTAGATATACTAGAAGCATTGTTCAAGAATCCTAGGTTTTGGCTAGGATGCGTATGGCTCAAAGGCAATTAGTTCAAAACTAGGAGATAATTTAAGACAAGTATATTTTGATTGACATTGGGAATGACATTTAGCATAGGAAAATTTGGACTACTTTTGGGAATATTGTATTCCATTTGGCCCTAGAGTTGCATTTGATCATTAATGATAACAACTTTAGCATAAACTAGGGCTAGGGTATTAATGACCTAAGTAGATATTTTGAGAAACATAGAAGTCATGGGATCTAAGGCATAATTGTATATATCTAAGGCTAAAGCCTCATCAATTCTATATGGAACCATGGTTTTACTAAACATTTTCTAAAAACTAACATTAATTGCTCTTATGGGATCACTTGTGTCTCTTATGACTATGGTAAACTATTGGTATAGGACACATGGACTAATGATTTTGCCAAACTGATCAATGAAGTAATTATTAAAATCATCCCATCTAGATATGTAATTTTTAAGAAGGTTAATGAATCATTCATATGCAACATCTTTTAAAGTAAATGGGAAAAATCTACATGGCACATCTTCATGAACAACATTCAAAAGTCTTAAAGTAGTTTTGAAGGATTTAATGTGTTCTTCAATAGTTATAACACCATTAAGACTAAAAGTGGGAAAATATTTTTCAAGATTTTGAGGAAGGTCATGTACCACACCTAAAACATTGATTGAAGAACCACCTATCTAAGCCATTCCTCGAAAGGGATTGAACACATGAGCACCCTAAATTGGTGAAGTTGGTTGAGACTTTGAGACTCTACACTTACTTTTGTCTCATCTATATCTACTATGGAATTCTAATGAAAGAAGGGGAACCCTTGTCTCTAAATGTGACTTGGTCCTTATCCTTGGAAATTTAATCTTAAGAACTTTGAACCCTGTTTGAAATATAATGTGTAATTCTTATCTTTATAAAGAATGATGAGAAAACTTACACACTAAGCAAAATTAACACAAATATGTATAAATAATGACAAAGGACATCAATATTTAACTAAATTATCTCAAAGATGTGTCCAAACACATAAATATGAATGTTTTAAGTTTAAATAAACTCAAATTTATAGAGATCCAATCAATATTTGAAAAAAATTAGCTATTACTAACCTCAAACACCTTGGATTCATAGATCTTAATCTATCTTTAACACAATTGAACATTAAACTTCAAATAACATCTATCTTTGTCTAAATAAACACAAAGATTAGTCTAAAACCATTAATATCAATTATCTTTACACAAATATGCTAAAATAAAAACAAATATGCAAAGAATACATCAATATTTGAAAAAAAATCACCAAAATTAGCAAAGATGTTGAAATTTTTCAAAGATTTAACTTGTCCTCCTTCTAGCACCATTTCTCCCCTTGTTGATACACCTAAATGTATCAACAGGTTCATATAGTGTTTAAGAAACACTTCTCATCTTTGGATTCATAATCCATTGCATGAGTTGTTGGTTGTTATAATCCTATTATCCTTGGTGGAATAAAGGCATAACAAGTTGATTGTTTCACAAATTTATATTAGTTGGTGGTTGGAAGCCACCATGGCTTAGTAGTCAATCTTTGATTTTGAAGGTGATCTATGCTATTTAAAGTGAATAATGCTAAAAAATAAGTCTAAAAATAAATTAATATGAATATTCATAATGAAACTAATCCAAGGTGAATTTATAAAAAAGAGAAAAAAGAAGGGTAGGGTAGAAAAGAGAATTATGGTTGATCTTTGCTTCAAACATTATGATAAAGTTCCAATTTCATTTGAACATGCATTTAATCAATGTGAAATACAAAGTAACATATGCTCAAATCATATCACATATCAGGCATACATCTAATGAAGATATGAAAAGATGCAAATAAGAACAATATTTACATTAAGAATTTTACCCCTGCAAGCAAATAACATTAGCCCATATGTAATAAGAGCAAATAAAGTCAAGTAAACCTAAAAAAATTCAACTAATCCATCATTAGCATAAATTATCAACTCTAAATTTAAAGATACACATCTAACATTCATAATAACCATTAAAATATGAAGATAAGATCAAATAAATAAGAGATAAACCATGATAACAATTCACACAAGCAAATATGGACAAACTTTGTAGAATTCCTTGCTTTTATTAATTTTTCAAAAGTTAAAAATAGTTTTGGCTCCCAAAACTCCCCCTATTTAAAATTGGAAATACCTCTTTATATAGGGAATTTATGAGGTATTCAGGTTAGTAATGACAAATTACATTTGTACATGTGTATATGACAACTATATTTTTTGTTATATTCTAGAATAAATGACCTTTTCTAATACACTGACCTATAGGTAATGTATTTTACAAGATGTTCCTACCAAAAAAAATAGTATTCATTTTAAAAATTATACAATATTAGTTGTAAAAGAATATTCCTAATCCAACTAACTGTGGGACCCTTTTGTTGATGCAATCTTCTGCCTTCCTTACAAGATCTTCATTCTATAATGTTGTCCATTGATCAACTAGAGATCAATAATGAGTCTCATGAACAGATCCTTTTCTTGATCTCACAAGTTACTAATGTCTTTCTCAACTCTTTTCAAAGCCTATTTAATGCCTCTATAATCTCCTATCTTTTCTTTTGATGATAAAAGCAGGCTCATGACCTTCTTGTTACCAGATCCTATCTTCCCTTAACCTTAGTTTATCACCCTCTACATGAATTGAAAAGTTATATGTTTGAAGTCCCTATAAATTATTAGACCCAAGGGACTAATTTTGGTAGGATATTTGATCAATCTATCTAATATGTGAAACATTCTATCTTCTTACTATTTGAGATTCTTAGAAATGTCTCCATCTACTTGGACCAACTATTCAAGGCCTTGATTTTATTAATTAATATAGGCATAGTCATATTCAGGTGGGCTAAGTTGACTATCTTAAACTCAAGGATTTTAATTTTTAGTTAAAATATTGATCAAATCCTTAATTTGGTAGCTTGAGGTTTTCCATTCGCCAACTTGTCCTATAGTCATAGTACTTTTTTTATTTATTTCATCCTACCTACTCTTGATTGAATTTAATGGATTGAGTAAATCAATCATGGTGTCCTCATATAGCTTGAATTTATCTTTTTGGATTGATAAGATGGATTTTTATTTCAAATTTTGTTCTATTCCAAGATGCCTTTGGTCAGTGTAGTAGAGCCTCCTTAGAAAAATGTTCTTCTCTTGTGATGGGTTGCTAGTTCTCAGTGGTCCAAAATGAGCTTGACTAATTATTGTCCCCTAAATTTAGAGCCATTAAATAAAATTATGTGTCTTTTAAAAACCTCCATTCTATATTTGAAGTATGACAGAGCTCCACATATTTTTTTGAAATACCTTTTTAGGCTACCATGGTTGTGGGCTTATCTAGATTGCTTGTTAGTGGTCTGCAATTCAATTCTAGATCAAATTATCCTTGAAAATCACTTATTTGGCTTGATTATAATGAACACAAGGTTGAATTATGGTTTTTTTACTTTCCAAGGATTTCATGAAGGTTTTTATAGTTCTCTAATGCTGGCAATTATTTTGAACTTATGTGAGCTTCATGACTTAGATCCCAATTGGATTACATACTTATACCCTTTCATTTCCCAAGTTTACAAAACCTTAAAATTGGCATATTATACTTATGTTGCTCTAATTTTTCATCACCATGGAATCCATGTGGCTTTTTTGTGGCATTTTTATTGTTAATATTTAAAAAGTGACTATTGTCTTTTGAAAATTCCACTTTGATTTCGCACCATTGATCTTGTCTGCATGGATCAATAATGCTCCATCAATCTTGATCCAAGAACTTAAAATGATATTGGTTGTTTTTTATGTTCCTTGTGGTTATGACACTTATCATTTTTACATTCACTTTGATCTTTGAGCTTTGTTGTAATGTCAATATTGATCTCATTTACACAAATCATTTATGCTCCATCAATCTTGATTTATTTAATTATGCCTCTTGCTCCATAAACCATTGATCAAAATATGTACACTCATCTACATACCATTGATCTTTGAAATATTCTTGATATTTAATTCATGGCATGTGGTTATTCCACTTGTCATCTTTGTAATTATTTGTAGGATCTTTGACTTTTCAATTTTTGCTACACACCATCTGATCATCTTCACCTGATTAAATGTATTTAGTTAGATCTTGATCTAAGAGGTCAAAAACCATTGGTTTCTTAATTTATTTCATTAATATTTTGAAACTTTTCACTTTCTTTCTTTTCTTGGGGCTTTGTTGAATTCTTGACTCAATACACACTGTTTGGTCAATCTTGATCAAGCAAACATGCACTATTGATCCTCAAAACATGTTCAAACTTTAGCTTAGGGCTGGAGCTTGAATTTTTAAATTTAATCTCACACCATTGGATCATCTCACATTTTTAAATGTAGATCATTAATCCTATGGATAAAAATGATATTTAAGTTAAGCTCAAGAAAATAAAGAACTTGGCATAAAGTTTTTGGACTATGGTTTTATTTCATGTTAATAAGCATGAATTAAAACCTTAGGATAAACATTTTAAGATAAGTTTTTTAACATGATAAATGGGACCCCACACATAATAAATTACATGGCATAAATTCTTATGAAAAGGCTTTTAGCTAAAGTCTAAAACATAAAAAAAAGACTTGACAGTTAGTTAAACCATGTGGAAATAGAAGGGACCAAGGGGGCTCTAGACATAAAGAGACCAAACATAAGATTTTTATACTAAGGTTTGGTCATGTTAAAAAAAATTAATAAGCCTTAAGATAAAAAATAATCTAATTCTATGGCATAAATAATTGTTCCTATGCAAATTATTCCTAACAAATTTGAATTTGATTTAAAGTGACCTGAGCTAGGGTAATTTAAATGAGGGTTTTATCATTACTTAAAATATATCCAATTAATATTTGATAGATGAAAGTAAATTAAAAGATCAATTTAACATTGAATCATGAAACCCTAAGAATGTTCATTCCCAAATGAGATTCCATTGAACCTGCAATATAAAACCATAGTCAACAGTCATTAACAACATTAGAAGGGGTGAAATCATGATTATTTGAGAATATGTCAATTAATGTAAATGAGAACCAGGTGTGGATGATCTTCAAATAAATATAATGTGAATACATGTTAGTATTACTTTGATCAAGTGAATTTTCAATTTTAAGGTATAAATGTGCACAATTTAAAATAAAGGTCCCAATTTTTCAAAAATGGGGGTATGTTGACCTCAATAAATCTCTAAAACTATAATTACCCTATTTTCATGAATATATTTAAGATAACCATACACTGTGGAAGGTAACACATAGAGATTATTAATATAAGGTCATCCAAATAACATATCAAAGAACATTGTATGTGGTATAACTAAGAAAATTGTGGTAACATGTGTTAGGCAAACTTGTAAAAGTAAATCAATATCACTAAAAACTTTTGTCTTCCCATTTAATGATTTGATCATCTTGGTCAAATGGAATAAATAATATTATGTGTATCCCAAATGTCTGAGCAATGTCATAGTACATACATTCTGACTAGAACCATCATTAGCCATAACATTGTGTATATGATGATGATCAATATGTGCTCTAATAAATAACAAATGAAGATCCAAGTCATTATCCACTATCTCATTGTCATAAAATGAAATGTAAGGACTCTAAACTATAGGTGGTATATCACATATAAATTTAATAATAATCACATAGAATAGGTGCCCATTATGTGGTGGAAGAGGATGTAAATGATATGCCATTTACACTTCTAGTGTTTCCTTAAAATGATCTTCTAATGGATTTTTTTTAATATTTTTATTCTAATGATCATTAGGTTATGATCCTAAATCATTTGGAAAATTCTCAAAGGTTAATTGGTTGGTATCAATAAGGTCCTATATCTTGTGCATCAATTTGAAACATATGGTTTTAAAATACCCATCATATTGGTGGTATTCACAATAAGCATGTTCATCATATCCTTTTGGTATAGGTTGACTTATATCAAAAAACATAGGAGGAGGGAGAGATATGATATGACACTACACTAATTTTCAAATAAGAAAAGCTAGAGAATAAGGTAATAATGTAAATTATCTTGTAGGTGCATTGAATGAGATGAGTTGACTAGGTTGTTATAACACTGTATTAAGCATTGAAGTTGTTTGATTTTTATCCTCAATAGGTTTTACCTTATAGATTTTTTTGATATGAAAATTGGTAGTGGATTTAATTGGTGTGTTTTCTACATACTTAATCTTTCTAAATGAAATTACTTTCATGTGTCTATCTCGAACAATATAACATAAGTCATCAAAATATTTGAACTTATTGAAAATAATATACTCATGTAGGGGAGCAAACAAACCTTGATTAAAGATATCTTGAATATCTTTATCTATCATTGGATTTATAATTTTGACCAACACTATCTTATACCTCAAGATATATTCATTGATGGACTCATCGATTCCTTATTTTATCAAGACAATTTGTGTATATGACATATTTTCAATAATGTTGATTGAAATATGTGCTAGAAACTAATTCACTATAGGATTGAATGATCTTATTGATTTTATTGGTAGATCATATAACCATATCAAATCATATTATTTTATGCTTCTTAGAAATAATTTGGTCAAAATTTTATCCTTGAAAGCATAATCAAGAGATTCCTCATAAAAGATTGGATGTCCTACTCAGAATCATCCTTTCCATCATAAACTGTGAACTTGGGTGCTAAAAAATTGGTTGGAAAAGGGTGAAAATATTTCTCAATTGTAAGAAGATAATATTTAATACATCTTGTGAATCAATATGAAGAGTATATTTCAAAGCATTTTTTTTGATGTTGTTACCCTTAGCTTCCAAAGCCTAGATGAATCAGAGAATATTTTACATAGTAGACCCATTGGGATTGATATTTGAGAAGTCACCAAAGGGTATGATAACACAACTTATGTTGATTTAGGAATTCAAACCAATAATTGAGTTGAATTATTAATTGTTCCCATGGAGGATGTAGCAATAGTTGTTTGATCTTTGAGGAATAAAGGTTTGAAAAATATTATGTGCCCCTAGTAAATGTAATATAAAATGTTGTGATTGAGGGGAGGGAGATTAAAAATGATGTGTGATAGAAATATATAATATACCTAATATTTTTATCAATAGTGATCAATATTTTTTCACTAACACATTTTAATTTTTTAGTCTCCAATATAATATTAAGGATCATGTGGAGATATTCAGGATTCTCATGATTGCATTCTTGAAATAATGTGATATATTGAAAATTTTCTTGATCCACTTGTTCATTTTAATTTTTCTCATGTATTTCATTATCTTCAAGATCAGATTCATATTCAATGATTATTTTTTAAGGATGTGGCTCATTATCATTATTGGAACTCTCATTATTAGTATAATTTGGCATGGTATTAGCTTGAGATATTTTAGGTGGCCCAAGGGAAGTTTAATATATTAAATAATAATACCACCTATTCTATCACTACACTTAGGTTGCATAAAAATTATATAAAAAATATGAATAAATATAAGTAAAAACCTTAGGAGCCTGAAAACCCTAGGGCAAGCTAGGATTTTCATAAGAAAGACTCAAAGGTCAAGTTCATCAAATGTTTAACCATTTTTTGTATTAAGGGTTGGAGAGTATAATAATCAATCAAGGAGTGATATAATATAAAAATTATTCCAATTGATTGAATTTGAATTTTAATTATATTCTGATAAGGTATAATGAATCTAAGTATATGCAAAATATGGAAAGTATAACAATCAATATTATGATAATAAAAATATGAAGGATAAACTATACTTAGCTTATATAGTGATGCATAGGAAAATATAAGTATTATAGGTGAAAAAGTGGAATATCTAAAGATCTAAATCATATAATTAGATTTTGAATATTTACTTTTTCTCAACCTAGAAACTTCTATGCCTTGTGGACACTAGAATCAATGCAAGTATCCTAATTCTGCCACTAGTGTCCTATATGGAATATTGACACTTTTTTAAAACTTACACATACACCTATTAGGGTTTACTTTCACCTTTTAGATTCTTTATTTTGATTATGTACACAAGTTATCAATGTCAAAATTTAACTCAAAACCCTATATCCTCCACTTAGGGCATGCCACCTTGTAAAAGGGGAATGATTAGTGAGCTCATATTAATTTGAGCTAACCTCAAAGACCACAAATATTAATTATAACTACCTAAATATCCATATACTCCAAAGAGGGACTCAAATTAATATAGTTCTCACCTTTATGTGGGCTTGTGTGTGAGCAATTATGTAATATTCTATATGAAAGTGCATGTAGTGATATATCATGTAACTTTGAAAATACTACTCATGGGCTACTCTTTTAATGCTTCAAACATATAATATGATTGACCCTATGATTCATTTTTATATATGGAAGAATAGGTAAGTAAAACTTAGTTTTGCAAATGATTTAGTGAGATTGAATATGTGCTTACTTAATAATTACTAGATGAATAATGAGTGGGTTTAAACTTATATTTATACCAAACACATTGAAATGTTTCTCATGAAAGGGTTAAAATAATATTATAGGCCAACCCATACATATCGAAAGATTTAAAATTTTGAGTGTTTGTAAGGTGTAAACACCTATGTTGGAGCATGGACACTATCATAAATGCTTGTGTCTAAGTTTTAATGTAAGTATCTAAGAAAATATAATTTTTTTAAAGTTATATAATGGAATTGAAGGATATATATCAAATTTTAAGCATATTTTGGGATACAAGAGATCTTGGTAATTAAAATATCAGGATTAGACTATAATATAAGCATTTATGCATAATGAGATGGTAAACACAAGCCTTTAAACTATAAGTTAGGTCTAAAATTGAATGGTAGACACATGAATAATATTTTTGAATTATACAAGACTATTTTAACATATAAATCTTGATTTTAGTATCTAAATAACCTTCAAGAGTCAATAAGGCATTATTTTAATATTCAAGATTAACATATGGAGTTATCACATTTTATGTAGGATTCATATGATTGGTTGAATAACTTGGAGAAATATGTATAAAATAATGAAATATCCAATTATCTCTCTAAAAAATTCACCAAACATGAGTACCATGGGATGAAAAATAACTAGAAGTCACAATATTTAAAATATCCCAAATTGAAATATCATTAACATAAAATTGAAAGTAAACATAAGTGACATAAATGAAATTACATGTAAATATGATATATGCCCTTTGAAACCTAAGGGATATACCTTGATATTATCTTGAACTAGTATCATATTATTATTTTGATATCCTCTACCCAATTTGAACCTTATGAACCTATACTCCAACTTGACATGCTACCTCTAAAATGGAAAGAGAAAAAGGCCAATAAGATAAAATTATTATGTTTTTTTATATAAAATATTATTAGTGTCTCTACATAATATTTTTGAAATAAAATTAATTACTCATATATTTCAACATTCCACTAAAATAAAAAAATCCATCATATGCCAATTTACATTTTTCATAAAAGTTTTCTCTATCTCAAAGAGAAAAATGTAAACCAGGGTTTATTTATGAGATCAAGAAAAATAAACACTCTAAATAATATCTTAAAAAGTGTATCTTGTTTAAAGTATTTAATGTACCATGTTATCTAAAAATAATATTTATAAACTATTCACTTTGGTCATCCATGAACTAAATTTTGTCACATTATCACTGAAAGTAACAAGTAACCATGATAAACACTATGATCAATGAACATTGATAATTTAAATCAAATGATATGATAACAAAACCAAACAAACCTTAAAAATCAAAATATATATTTAAAACATTTCATCATTTACTCAAAAATAAATTCTTTTAATCAAACAATTTAAGTCTTTCCAAACTATCAAATAGTTGAGTTTATATGTTCACACATACTAAGAAAATTTATGTAGTATTTTAAAGTAATATACAATATTTTATTATGAAAATGTTGTATAAAATATCATGAGATCAAAGTTCAAAGTTTGAAATCACATTTTTCAATAAGACAACCTAAAAAATTATAATTGAAACCCTTGTATCAAAAACATCAACCCTCTGAATCAAATTTTTAGTCAATATGAAGTATTAAGAGAAATATGAATTGACCAAATAAAACTTATATCATTTACACAAGGTTTTATACTTATGAAAAACATGAAATTGAATATGAAAATATAAAACTCTATCAAAATTATCTTAATAAACTTGCATCCAAAATTGTCTATTAAAGTGTGCATATTTTATTAAACATAATTATTTTTTTCACAATATACCATGCATTAAGATAAATTTTCAAAGTAAGAATATCAACTGTGTTCATATTTATCGATAAAACAAATCAAAACAACCATAATCCTTTTCATACTATGATCATAATTACAACTTAAAACAACACATAAAAAATGTAAAATGCTTTTAAAAAATCTCAAATTCAATAAAATTATATCAAAAACTATTAAATAAAAAGAACCCAAATATGCATGTAGAGGTTTTAAAATATCATATTTGAATGTAGTCAATATGTCTATGTATTAAGGGTTCAAATTCAAAATAATATCAACTATCCATTTGTAAAATCAACTAATATAAAATACAAAAATCTAAAATAATTTTCAAAAATTATAAGTTGATTGTAATAGTTGCACCCAAAAAATATCAAGATTAAGATCCCAAAATTTCATGCAAAGGATTTAAACTATATAATTTATGTTTTTCATGAAAATAAACATATCCATTATATCTTCCATATATCAATCTAAGTAATAAATATTTTTTATAAAACCACAAGAATATGAATACACATGAAGGTTTAAAAATATATAATATTTCTATGAAAACAAGTATATTTATGTATTGTTCATGTAAAATCAAGATTTGAATACACCAACTTGTCTTCAAATGGAAAAATAATGTCATATTGTTCTATTTGTAAACAATTGAAAAATCATGAAGGAATAAAAATAAAGCCTTTATAAATTACAAAGACTCAATCATGGCACTTACAATTAAGAACCCATCAAAATAAGAACAAAAAATATGCATGCATGTTCAAACATTATAAACTTGCATGTAAAAGTTCTCCAAGAAATTCTCAAGTTATAATATCAAGGAGACAATGGAGAAACAAATGAATAAGTTTGGGCCTAAAATTAGAATAAAAAATAAAGAGTGCAAAGGCATATACTATTAAAAATAGTCATACCCATATCTTATTCAAAGCTTCAACATTTGACAATAGTCATATTCCATTCGAACTTCATCACTTAAAACTAATAATATTTCATGAAAATATGTATAGTTTAAAAAATCATGTACCAACTAAAAAGTAACAACCAAATTATTATTTGAAACATTTTGAAACTTCCAAGATTCATTCAAATTTTCAAAAATGTAAACTACCAATAAAACCATTATTTGAAAATAAAACTAGTCATACCCACATGTTTGTAAGTTACAAGTGTAAAATAACTTTGAAGGCTTCAAGAAAACCACAAAAATTTCTAATTAAATTGTATACCAATTTACATATGTCCAATAATTTTTTTACACCTACATAAAAATTCAAAAGTCAATAACTTCTAATAATAACAAATGGAGACATTCAATTTCATAGAGAAGCTTGCTAAAAAAATCAAATGACAAAATGAAAAATAAAATAATTGACTATTATCCCAATTATAAATTCCACATTGAATGTGGGCTAAGTGGCTCATTGAATACTCAACACATACACGCTCTGAGTAAATGGCGGTGACCACCTTCTTTTTGGTCAAAATTGATTTAAAAACCTTCACTAATTTACTCAAAAATTTAGTTAACATTATCAACTCATTTTATATTGATGTTATCCATCACTAAGTTTTTTACAAACTTATTATCTTCTATTTATTTCTTCAAAAATATCCATTTCTAGCCAAAAAAAACTTTCCAACTTAAGATATTAATTGACATGACCAATATATTTTATAAACTACCAAGGAATTTTCAAAAATGCCTTTGAAATGATATTGAAGTCTCTTTTCATTAAATTTAAAATGCATTAAAATAAATTTATATGCATTAAAATTTAATTGAAATGGATTCAATTACCCTTAATAATATAAACATATCAATAACCTTGGTCGATGTAAAATATGTGAAGAAAACATTTCAATACGAATATTCCAACATGACTATAGTCGATATGAATAACTACTTGAACCATAGCCTTAGGTAGGTCTTGAGTCTTTAGGATAGGTTTTATGATCTTAATATTATAAAATTAATGTTTATAACCTTAATTATTAGGGTTTTAACAAATATTAAAAATATTAAAAACCATAAAAAACATGCCAAAAATATGCGATAACTCAATTTCACATAATGTATTAAGGAAAATGTGACAAAATGAAATGTCAAAAATAACATAATTTGCATACATAAAACTATTATGAAGATGAAAAAATCACTTGCGAAGACTAAAATTTCAAAATCATATGAACAAAATGTTCATTATTATCAAAAAACATATCAAATATCTTGCCAAATGTGATTTTACATATCAACTTGTCACTGTTCAAAGAGGTTATGAATACAAACATTACAATTAATGAAATAAAATTCCCTATTATGTATAGTTTATGATCAATGATGCTATGATATAAAATGATAATTACATTATAAATAATCAATTATGATAATCAATTCACAATTAAACAAGTACAATGAAAAATAAGCATTATAAAATAAGTTGACCCCCACCATATTTAATGTTTTAAATGTGATACAAAAAATGTTTGAATTATTTAAAACTTTTGACTAGGGTATTAAAATTCATGATATCAGTGTGGAAATGGTGTTAGGGTAATTATTTGAGATGAAACATGGTATTCATAAAAAACTATATGTCATCTATGGCATTAAAAGGCTTAGGTAAATCTAATGTAATAGGAACAAGCTCTATATCATATATAATAAGAGAAACTAATGAAGGGAATGTCTTAAGAACATATGAAGGGTTATGAGTACTAGGTAAAATAGTATTAATTAACTTAAATCTATATGAAAATGATGTTTTCTCATAATATCATTGAAGGGAAGAATCGTAATGTAAAATTTTCACATCCTTAACTTGGGCATATCCAAACAAGTATGGGTCATATAAAGCATAACCATTGTCATATTTGGGAATGGTGAGATCCACATTAAGGGATTAAATTAATATTTTTATATAATATCTATTATAAATAGTATTCTTAGAGATAAATCCAAAAGTAACAAATTTATCAATTGGATTTTTACAAGAATGAAGTCACAAATTAGGAAACAATTGAGCAATAATGTTATTAGGAAGGTCTAATGGTTTTATTTTCAATTTAATATCATTAGTATCATCATATTAATATTCAATTAGCTTTTTTGGTATGTTTTAAACAATATTGGAGTGTCCACTACAACCTCTATTTGATTTGATGAGATGGTTAAAACATTGGTATTCATAGAATGAGATACTAGGTAAAGGTTCAAGGGTAGGAATTTAATAAGCAACATTTTCTTATAATTGTTTAAGATTCCAAGGTTTGGTATCACCTTGTACCTTTTATATGGAACCCATTTAGGGAAACTACATGCATTATCATGTGGAAGAGTTTACAACCCTCATTCGATGAATTAAAGGATGACCAAGAAAGATGTTATAATAAAGAGGAAAATTTAATAACATAACATCACCCTAACCATAATAGAAAGTACTGTGATAGGAATCCAAAGACATCCTAATAGAGGAACTTTTAATTGGTCATATCCTTGACACATGCTATGGGTATAATTAAGGTTACATTAATAATTTCCTAAGGATTTGATGAACTCTAAAGAGGTGACATAATTGTTAAAACCTACAACAATTAAGGTTCACTTAAATTAGATATTATCTATTTGGATGATAATAAACAAATGAGAGTCATTTACACAATTTAGATTTCATTGGGGAGCATAGATGCAATAAGAAATTTTAAAGATAGGGTTGTATCCATTGTGTGATTGACATGGATAAAAATAGCTTTACATTTTTATGAGATAATTTCCTCAAATCTAAGAGAGGTAGTTTATTTCCCCATCGATATTAGTTTAGGAACATTCATGTCAATCAAAATCTCCATAAGTAATTATATGTTTTTTAGAAGTCCTCATAATATTAAAAAATGGGATTTAAGATGGGATCTAAGAAATATCTTCTATGGGAATCCACTTGGAATAACTAATATGAGATGTACATGATTTTAAGAGAGGAATTGAGTTCTAAAATCTATTAAGTTTGACAATAGGTGAAGCTAAACTTGATTTATTTTGCTTTGAATTTAAAGTGTATAGTATTATAAATTTTGATATATTAGAGGTAAACTAAAACTACTATATCAACATCACCAATATAATTAGTGACATAAGGGAAACAAAATAGAAATTTATTGGGTTCGTTGATACAGTAGAATAAAAATTGAGAGAGGAAATAAATTTTATGAGATTAATCGATATAGTTGGAGTATAAATGACTAAATAAATAGACTATAATTAGACCTAAACTTGGGTTAGTTGATATAGTTTAACATGAACTTGAAATAAAATACTATATCATATTGGCTAATTTAGTAAATTCAACTAGAAAATATATCAGCTTGGTCAATATAGTTATGTACACAATAAACTGTACTGGGATGGATATATAATTATATCAAAAACAATTTATATCAGGTTGGATGATACAATTAGATTAGATAGAAGGATAAAAGTGATGATTTTTCTAGATGCAACAATTGAAAATTTATGTAGAGGATAAGCTTGAAATATTTTGTAAGTTAGAAGAGGAACATAAGTCCTAATGTGATGAGGATCAATGAAGGAAATAATGCGATTCATGTGCTTCATGTTCAAAAATTAACCTCATTGTTATAAGAGTGATGATTAATTATGGTTTCATCAACATTAGCAGTTGTTTGGGAATAAGATTGAAGTTGACTATTAGCTTTCTATTTTTGAGAGTGATTAGGAAGAGCGTTGGTATAAATTTCAAGTTTAGAATTAGATTAGTTAAGTGATTCACTTTTGAATTTAAAATCATGAAACTTAGTAACCTTATCATAGTTTTATTTGTGTTATCTAGTCATAGATTCATAATCAAAATTACAACAAGAAAACACTCAATTGTTAAATTCTTAATTAATTTCAGTGTCATGAGAATGAACTCAATTATCATGGAGCTAAAACTTTTTTTTGAGATGATACTAATAGTTACTAGAATAAGAAGCATCAACTTCTCTAGGTGATGGTATATGAAGGATTCTTCTAAGCTCATAAAGGGTAAGATTTTTATGGATGGATTTTGCATCACAAGTGTTGAATTGTAATGGAGGAGGATTTTTGAAGGAAATTAATATTACGGGTTTGGACTGAGTCACTTCATTGGATATTCCTATAAAAATGACATGAATGGTTCTCTTAGAGTTATAAGTATCGATGAAATCATCATTAGTATCATGCTTATTATTAGGTCTCATAATCATTTAAGTTAATTTATTAGGTTTGGAAGACTCAAAATGTCTTAGTAGATAATCTTGTCATTTGTCTTGATTTAAGGCTTCATCTAAGGACTTAGGAGTGAAGAACCTAACAATGTATTAAAATGTAGTATTAAAGAGGTAGAATAGGTTATCTTCCATCATAATGTGCATAAATTTATTAGTTAAGTATTTCCAATATTTAATGAAATATTGAGTAGTCTCATTTTTTCTTACTTACAATTGATAAAGTTGGAAAAGTTACTTTTTGGTAAGTCATTGGATTGAAACTATTGGACCAATGCATTAATTAGGTCTTCTAAGCTAGAAATGGAGCTAGACTTAATTTGGTTGTACCACTCTAAAACATCACCAATTAAGGTTTTGACTAATAGTTTAGTAGCAGAAAAGGTGTTAAGTTTAATCTAGTCCTTATAAATATTAACAAAGTCCTTTAGATGTAAAGTAGGATTGGTGGATTCATTAAAGTAGATAATATGATTAATTCCACCAATATCAATATTAAAAATCTGAGGGAATAAGGGTTTATTTTGAAGATATTTAATGAATTTGTTTAAATCAAAGGCTATGAGATTATTTTACCAAGATAATATGTGGGGAATGGGGAGGATTTTGATTCAAAATTATCCATTGAATCTATCAAGGTTTAGATTGCATTTGCATAAGGTGGTTGTGTAATTGCAACATTTGAGCATTATTGGAAGATTTTTTGATATCTATTTGGTTCACCACTTATAAGATAAATTGATTAGGATTAGCACCACTTTGGATGAATTAAGGGCTTGAGTTTCCTATTGATATGTGTAGACACCTAAATTTCATCACTATAGTGTCACAACTCATCTATTAATTATTGACATTCAACACATCACTTATTAACCTATCCATCATCAAAAATATAGATATATATTATCTTAATTATGACATGACCCATGTCATTTTAAACATAAAAATACTACTTATATTAATTAACCAATTAATTTATATTAGTTAAGTTAATTAATCCATGCACAAACAATTCTAAACAACAACAACAACAACAACAATAATAATATTAATAATAATAATAATATCCAAGCCACCTAACAATCCCATTTAACCAACCTCATTTTATCATTTTAAACTCATCATTAAACATAGATAAACTTATTCAAACTTATTTAAGACATTCAACATTCAAACACCCTCATTAAAATATTTAAATAACCTAATTTAAGACATTCAACTCCCTAAAAAAAATATTTAAGACATTCAACCCAATCAATGTCCAATTAAAAAATTATTAATCATTTGAACACTTCCCCCAACTAATTTATAAATTATCAATCTATTAATTGAATGCATTTGACCCATAAACAAATATCCACCTTAAAAAACTGAAAATATTAAATAAATATGGATTAAATTCAACCATTCATTCTTCCCTCCAAAAGTCTATAAATTGATGTGCCTTCCTCCATTGTGGAGATAATGAGATGTAAGCATCAAAATTATCATTGTAAATTTGTGTGAAAACATCATAATCATCTTCTTGCATCCATTTTATATTAAATTAATCAATTAATCCATCGTCATGTTACTAAAATTTGTATAGAAGTTTAATTGAACAACCACATTTTAAAAGTTATTAACACATTGACTCAACAAAAGAGAAGGCTTCACTTAGTAAGAGAGGTAAAGTGAATTGTATGTTATCTTTACTTTAATCTATTGGAGGGTATGTTATACTAGAATAGGAATTTTAGACTATTTTATAATTTTTTATTTGTGAAATCTAATCTTTTTGTATTTAATTTTGGCACACTCGATGGGACACTTGCTTCCTTGCATGTTTTAACACATTTTTTCTTATTTTCAAAGAGTTTATTTTTATTATTATTATTATTATTAATAATAATAATATTATTATTATTATTACTATTTCTTATTTATTTTAGGATAGTTATAGTTTAATATGTTAACTATTTAAAGAAAAATATAATCAATTTATTTTAGTTTTTAATTTCATTTGTCATCATTTATAGAATAATGATTCTACATTGTGAAATAGTGATTCTAAATTATGAAATGACATTTTTCATGTTAATCAATGTTTTTGATCTATTGAGTTATTTTATATCTTTTTGGAGGTTATTTATATGTAATTATAAGCTTAAATAACTTTACACTAATCATTAGTTATTTCATATTGAGCATTAACTATTTTGCACTAAGATTTAATAGTTTCACACTTTGATAATTTTTCACCATGTTTAGAAGTTTCACACTATGCATCAGTGGTTGTGCACTAATCTTTAACAAATATGTTTTGAGGTATTGCTTTTATATTTTCTATAGTTTTTTATAAACAATAGTTTCTCTATGATAAATAGTGATTTCACTCTAATAAATGATGGTTTTGATCTATTAATTGATGGTTTTTTATGTGTCTTTATTTTGATATTTTTATTATTTTTCTATTTTTTTCATCGAACCTATAAGTTTTTCTTGTCAAATATTCTATCAAAACTATTAACTTATTTTCTTGCTTCACTATTGGTCAGAATATTCAAGTTGAAACAATTTTTGCTAAACTTTTTAAATTACAATTTTCTTTACTTGTATTTGTATTTGTGTATCTTGTTTGTGTCACTAGAAGTTGTGTATGTTTTTATCTTACATCATAAGGTGATATGGAGAATCAAAAACAACCTATTGATTTGTGTATCCCAAAGATTAAACTATGTATTCTCTTTCCTTGCACAACAAGGAAATCTTGGAAACCATAAATAATTCACACCTTATTTATTAGGGGTTGTATCAACCTTGGATATCAAACAATAATAAAAATAATTTGTTCTAATTACATATATAAATTGATTGGTGTGGATGTTTTTAATGGCTAAGTTATCATTTATTTTACTAGCATCATGAAGTGAGGTGGTTTCATCCATAAATACCTAGGCTTTTAACAACATCTTTGGCTCATGGATTTGGGCTTCAATGTACCATATATATATGATTCTCTTATACAATCTTGTGAAAAATTACATAAAAACCTTCGACCATAAGTAAGTAATGATGTTAGGAAAACAACATTACCCATGATTACTCACCACATACCTTTTGGGGTACTATTGGTGGGATAATAATTGGTTACATACCTACTTGATTATATTAGATTATATTGATTATGTGTCTTATTTTTATGTCTTGAGATAAACCATTTATCAAGTCAGTTAAACTAAAATAATAAAAAATTACAACCAAACCAAACCATTTTTTTTTAAAAACAATATAAAAACTAGAGATATGGCACCAAGCACTAGGTACTAGGAAAAAATTTAGAGTGAACCCCAATCTTGATACATAAAATATTTTTAGTGGAGATCCCTTCCATTTTGATAATTTTGATTTCCAAATAGATATCCATGATAATATCTCTAATAGCCTCACTAACAAAAGTGATTCTAACCTTGAGACCAATGCTTTGTTTAATTTAGAGCAAACCCATGTCCAAATCAATGACTACATTTTTGAGAACAAATATTACATCCTATTAAAACTCATATAAATAGGGACTAGGTTACCTCCAGAATTGAACCCAAAAAAATCAAGTCATATAATTAGTATGAAAGACCAAATTATTTCTAATCATGACCAAGTTCCATCTAGCAATTCCCTTGGTAGGAATAAATCAATATTACAATACACCAATGAGAATCTCAATAACATCTCCCATGTCCATGTAGATAAAAGGAAATAAGTTTTAAATGAATAATCCCATCAATACCAATAATATTTTTTGTCTAATCACATCCAATGATTAAGCTAAGAATTGGTTTATCTAAAACCTTATGCCAATCCTTCTGTTGGGTGAATATTTTGTCACCATCTAACAAAGGGAAAAATAGGTGTTTAAACCATAACATAAGGAGATTTATCAGCTAAATGTGTAGGTTAACCACATCAAAAGGGGACAAATCTCTCCTCTCATCAAGGGGAGGTTCCCTATAACTATAAGGTGTTATATACTAATATATATATATATATATATATATATATATATATATATATATATATATATATATATATATATATATATATATATATATATAAGCTGAAAATAACACTCAGGGGTAGGATGACACCATCCATCTCTCTTTTTTCAAAGATGATGTTCACAAATAAAAAGAGAAATTTGGGATGATTGGTGAAGGTACTTCTCTTCTTTCAAAAGTAATATTCAGCCAACAACCAGATTCCTTCCTGGATAGTAACAGTAACAGGGTGCAATAACACAGCAAGATGAAGTGTAGCACAAAGTCTCCACCTCAACTGCGAAAGAGTGAAATATATGAAGGACAATGGGGGCACAATTTTATCCCAAGATCCTTTACATAGAAATAAAAAAATAAACACGCTAAAGATAATTGTGGCAGCATAAAGTCTCTCCACAGTCAGCTTTAGGACACCTTCTTGATTACTTCCACTAGTTCTGCTTGTTAAATTAAATGGATAAGATGGATTCTAGGAAATAGACATAAGAAAAATTTCCTAAATAACACAAGCTATTCCAGCACAAAGTCTAAAAGGTCACTTATTTTCTCATTCAAATAAAAAAATATGATTAACAATCTGAGCTCAAAGTCTCAGGAAATGCCTTTCAATCTGGGTAGAGTTTTGCTTCTATAACAGAGATATCTCCTTAAAAAAATAAGAGAGATTACAATATATAGCACTCCAAGAAAGACTTGGGTGATTTGTTTCATCAAAATGGCCCATGCTACATTCAATGCCTTGAATGTATTTTTGTGAAAGAGCCATGCTAGAATAGGTCATCAACCTTAACTTTGGCATGTTAATTCTTCTCAAATGTCTCCTCCAAAGTATGGACTACCTGGTCCTCTTCCTGATATTTGTAGAGTTGTCCACTTCACCTTTACTCAATCTAGAAAAATAGGCTACACTATTAAGTGCTCACGCTCTTTGATGTCCACCTAGTGGACTATTTCACTTACTAGAAATAACTCCTTCATAGATATTTCTAGTTTTTTTTGCATCATTCCCTCTTTCCTTGTTGTATTTTTTCTCTTCCTCATGATCTAAGCTCTCAAGCTATCTTCTTACTTTTAGATGGCTCTTTTGGCTCCTTCCTTGGCTAGTCATTGAGTTTGTTTTTAGGTCCGCGCCATATTTGAAAAATAATAGATATTTTATCACCATGAATTTGATGTCTATGGGGACATCACTAGTCATTAGTCACTTGAACCATGCTGAACCTCAAACCTTTATACCATGAGAGTGAATTGGTTCAATGGTTCAATGGTTTAGGTGGTCTTATCAGCTCCTTGATCAAATTAGTTGAACCATCTCTTTGAACTTGTCTCTAAAATCTTTCGCTTCCTTCCTTCGCTTGAAGCTTCCTTTCAAATTTTGAAATTCCTTAAACCTTTGAACTTTTGAACTTTGAACCATTTTGGTTCAAGGTTCAATGGTTCATTCTCTTTCTTTGAATCTTTTGGTCCTTCAAAATTTATTGAAACTCGTTGAACCTTTGAACATTGAACTCTTTTGGTTCAAGGTTCAATGGTTCAATGGTTTAATCTTTCTTCTTCGAAGTCTTCTTTCATTTAAGTCCTTTAAAGCCATTTGAACTTTTTAAAGCGGTTGAACTTCTTTGAACTCATTGAACCTTTAAACCATTTTGAAGTGGGGTTCAATGGTTCAATGGTTCATTCCATTTGTTTGAAGCCTGCTGATGGACCTTTTGGTTGAACCTCGACATTGAACCAACCTTGAAATTACCTTAGTGTTTGGAATTTATTCCTTTATGAGAGTCTGCCTATTGAAGTTGTTGAACCAGTTGAACCTGTGAGTCCCCTGACTAAAAATGCTTGAATAATTGAAGAACTTGAGCACTCAGAACATTTTTTGAGAAGGGAAGAGAGAATTTTGGCCTGTAGGACCAAAATAGTTGATATGTTGTCCCCAAAAACAAGTGATAGATTTTGGTAACAACAACTGGCTCTAGTTGGGGAACTTCCATCGATTGTAAAAATAATCGAAGGGAGTAGAAACTAGAATCTTAGTGCCTTCAAGTATGCCACTAGGCTATGGAGTCATGCTACCCAAAAAGAAAGGTGCAAAAATAAAAAAAATGAACCAAACAAAATATAACTAAAGACTATACAAATATGTACCACTAATGTCATCTGATACTTCAAGGATTGAAGTGCTTCAGATGCTACCCACTGTGAGGTAGTGAAAATGGCATTTTATCTTGATATATCAGCAAGAAACCATTTTCTCCCTAAAAGCGATGATTGGTGAATGGACCTCTCCACCAAGTATCAACTTTTTTGTGCATTCTTTTTGGTTCTCTCCTCTTACCCCATAGCAAGACTTGATTTCCAGTCTTAAAAGCATGGATCCTTGTTCTCTTATAGAAGAGTTTCTTTTCCTAATTTTGACATGTAGTAGTATGGTCCATTACCATAATTCACTATTCTTTTGGTTTAGTCCAACACATGATTTGATTATCAACATCAAATGCCTACCAATGATTGCCATTTTTTGGCACACTTGGTCAAAAGACCAGCTTGATAGTGTACTTCTACTCATCAAAGTCTTTATGAGGAACCAAGAGGGTTGTAGAGACAACCAATGAATCTACATGACTATGAAACTCTCTAGGCACTGCAGATATATTGAAAGCATCAAAACTTTCAATACAGTCCCATACTAGATTGTGGTAATGGTGTAATCTTTTGTTCTTAGTTTGACATAGGTTCCTCACCTGACAAACCATCAGTTTAGCACCTCCTTTGGTGTGAAGGAGTTTGACACCCCTGTCTTGGGTAGTCTTCAATCTAAGTAGTATCGATTCATATTTAGTAGTATTGTGGGTGTTGTTGAACTGTAATTTGTATGAAGAAGGAAAAATATCTCCTTGAAGAGATATTATAACAATCTTAGCTCTAGAACTAGTAGAATAATAGCTACCATTAAATTCTAGAATCCAAACATTATCAAAAATTGATCTTTTTTTAGATTCCTCCTAGTCAAGGAGGGATGATTCTTTTGCATCTAAACTTTGCTCTAATAATTCTCCTACTGTCTTATCTAAACTTTTTGGATTATCACCTACAAGACTTTCATCTACTAAAACATGAACATCATCTATGGTCAAGAAGTAATTACCCACCCCTGAAGACTCAAATAGAATTTGAGCTTCAGGGGCTATCGTTTGGGTGACAATGTACTTTAACTCCTTTTCAAGGAGCAACCTCTACATGATGCCTTTAATAGGGATCCTTGCCTTAGATAGGTCCATACTTATCTCACCACCAACATCTATGTAGAAATTTTGCCCAAGAAGGATGCCGTATGAGGCTAGGATGTCGGCCACCAGGACTAACATCTTAATTCTTTTTCCTGAAAAGGCTACAAATGCAAACTAGGGCATCTTTGATTTATCCCAGCAAAGGCACTTATTTGTTTTCCATGGAGAAACATCTCCTAAAGGTCTTGGTCAGTGTGAGTCCAAGAGATCCTACCACTTTGGTGGGCATGACATTGTCAGATGCGCTCTGAGTCTATTATGCAATTGTTTAGATGGTGTCCATTTATCTGCAGAGAAACATTCTATTTTCCCAAGGGTAGATGGAGAAGTAATCACAAGGTTATTCCAAGTGGATGTGTTCTTGAGGGGACTAGGAGTTAATTTTATAATTTCTTGTTCTACATGGATGGCTTTATCCTTCACACATTCCACTAATCTATCCAACTGTTTAAGATTGGATTGAAAGAATTCAAACTCAATCATTTGAATTTTGGTCTTCTTGACATGATCAATTATATCCAATGACTAGAAAGAACTAGGAATAGAAGAAGGAAGTTCATCCTTCTAGTTTTTGGGGGGTACAGTACTGGTCTGAGAATTTGAAGTAGAAGGTACAGGAATGTTTGGGGTACTTACTTTTTTAGTGATTATCAGGTCCTTTGATTGAAAAGGTAGAGTAGTCCCCCATTTAGCAATTAAAATTGCTGGTTGAGATCCTTCCCCTAATTTTCCCTTATCAACTTGTTGAGCTGACTACTTCTAGGCCCTGGTAAATACAACGTATGATCCATCAAACACTTCTGACTTGCTTCTAGGTTCATCCTAGTAATTCAAGAAACCAATGTTGGAGTCGCCATCTGATTCATCTTGGTATTCCACAAAGAGATCAGTGCCATCTTCCTGGTTCAACTTAGATTGGAAAGAAAAAATTGATTTAGATTCAAGGTATCTAATTACTGAGTTGGTTAGAGCTACCTCAATGGCAAGTTTCCCCTATGGGGGAGGAAGATGATTTAGTTGCCCTTGATTCTTGGTAGCATTGCCTTTGTATGACTGATTAGGGAATGTCCTCCTTGGTATATCTCAGTATGAAGGAGGATCATACATCCCTTGTACCATTTGCTTTTTGAGAGCTATCACCTCATTTTCCAACTCTTACACCATTGGATTAGTGGTGCATGTAGATGGATATTAAGAGGATGAAGAAGATTTACCTCTGTTAGGATCTCTCCTTATCTTCCCCACTAAGATGAGATCATCTTCCACCTCAGTGGCCAAATCTTGAGCTACAGCAAGGTCTATGTGGCCAGCCCATCTCAATAAGAAATTCACTTCAGGAAGTTGAGAGTTGATGAAGAAACATTTGAGATTCTTAGCTGTTAGCTAAGAAATCATAAGAATCCTATTCCTCAACTTGTCAAATTTGAGCAATGAAGTCCTTCATAGGTTCATGAGGATCTTTCTTCATTTGTGTGAGCTGGGCTAACAGGGCATGTGCATCTTCTACAGGCTTGAATCTAGCTTCAAACTTGGCTTTAAGGGTGTTCTAGTCAGTCACGGTCTAGACCTATAGATGATAAAACTAGTCTATGCAGTAGCACCTTGTAAAGTTTCTACAAATAGCCTAACTATTATATCTTCATATTCCACACCTATCACGCCATAGGCTATGCTGAAGGATACAATATGTTCATTAGGATGAACTCTCTCATCACCATAGAATTTGGGTAAATTCTTCCTAGAACTATGAGGTATCTCATGTAGAGGTGGAGTTAGATTGAGTGGACCAAAAGAGTTACCCCAGGGGCCTTGAGCTGCCATTGTATGAATTGTGAAGGGGGGATAAAAAATTTGGGTGGAGTATGTATTGACAAAGCTCTGCTAACAATAGAAATAGATGCTTTGCCTAGTAATGGAAACCTAACTTTTGTAGGAGGAAAATTCCTAGTTCATTGGAGGTGAGATGGTGAAGGAAATAGATCAAAATTAATTATTATACCAACTCGAACATAGGGTCAACAATACCTTTGGATCTTTTGCTTCTCATATACCATGGAGCTACCAAATTGTAAATATGAAATGGATAAGGATAGTGACAACTTTAATTTGAAGCTTGAGGCTTCAAATTGCACAATATGATCCCCAATAGAGTCACCAAAAAATTGTTGGCGTGAAGCTGGCAGTGTTCTTTCCTACTTCACATCATTCCCTAGCGATATGAAATGCTTCAATTTGAATAGACTAGAAAAGGAATGGATATGCTTGTCGATCCCCAACGGAGTCACCAAAAACTATTGGCATGAAGCTGACAGTGTTCTTTCCTACTTCACATCATTCCCCAGTGATATGAAATGCTTTAATTTGAATAGAATGGAAAAGGACTAAAAATTTTCTTTGATCCCCAGCAGAGTCACCAAAAACTATTGGGTGAATATTTTTTCACCAGCTAACTGAGGGAAAAATAGGTGTTTCAACCACATCATAAGGAGATTTATCGGCTAAATGTGTAGGTTAACCACACTAAAAGGGGACAAATCTCTCCTCTCATTAAGGGGAGGTTCCCTATAACTATAAGGTGTTATATACTATATATATAAGTTAAAATAAACACTTAGGGGTAGGAAAACACCATCCATCTCTCTTTTTTTATAGATGATGTTCACAGATCAAAGGAGAAATTTGGGATGATTAGTGAAGGTACTTCTCTTCTTTCAGAAGTAATATTTAACCAACAGCCAGATTCCTTTCTGGATAGTAAAAGTAACAGGGCACAGTAACACATCAGAATGAAGTGTATCACAAATTCTCCACCTCAACTACCAAAGAGTGAAATATATGAAGAACATTTGGGGCACAAAGTCATCCCAAGATCCTTTACATAGAAACAGAAAAACAAACACGCTAAAGACAATTATGGTAGCACAAAGTCTCTCCACAGTTGGCTGTAGAACACCTTCTTGATTTCTTCTAATCATAATTCCCTTTCAAAGAGGGGAAAATGTAGACACCTAAATTTCATCATCATATTATTGAAACAAATTTACTAATTGTCAACATTCAACATGATCCTTATTAACCTATCCATCACAAAAATATGGATTTATATTATCCTAATTATGACACAACCCCTATCCTATTATGCACAACATTGCCCCTTTTATTAATTAACTAATTAATTCATATTAGTTAAGTTAATTAATAACTAATTAATCCATACACACATAATTCTAAAGTAAAATAATAAAATAATAATAAATTTAGCCAAGCCACCTCATCATCCCATTCAACCAACCTCATTTAATCCTTTTAACCTCCTTTTTAAACATAAAAAAACATATTCAAACTTCTTTAATACATATAACATTCAAACATCCTCATTTAAAACATTCAACCACATTCAAACAAGCTCATTTAAGACATTTAACTCCATAACAAAACAATTTAAGATGTTAAACCCATTTATTGTACAATTAACAAACCTATTAATAATTTGACCACTTCCCCAAACTAATTCATAAATTATCAACCAATCCATTGAATACATTTGACCCATAGACCAAATATCCACCATCAAAATTCAAAAATATTAAATAAATATGGATTTAATTTAACTATTTATTCTTCCTTATAAAACTATATAAATTGACATGACTTCCTCTATTATAGGTTTCATAATATGTAAGCATATAAGTTATGTTTGAGACTTTGTGTGTGAGCATCATAATCATCTTTTTGCATCCATTTGAGATCATATCAATCAATCAATCAATCAATCCATAATCATGCTACTAAAATTTGCATATAAATTTCATTGAGTAACCACATTTAAAAATTCAAGAGCACAATGATGCAATGAAAGATAAGGATTCACTTTGTAAGTGAGGTAAATTACATTGTTTATTTTATTTCATTTAATCTATCAAAGGCATGCTAGAATAATGTAATAATTTTAGATTATTTTATAAATTTCTATTTGTGAACTATAATATTTTTAAATTTTAAGATGCATTATATGTGGTATTAATATTAAAATTAATGTGATCAATTTAGTTAGGCATAATAAAATAAATACCCACCACATTAGTATTTATACTAGGCATGATGGATGATTAAGAAAAAAAAGGTATAAAATAATTTATTTACCAAGTCCTATGAAAAACCTATAAATAGGTTAAGGAGTAAATTCCACATAGTGTTCCATCATTATTTGATATCAAACCATAGGGTCCTTTCCCTATGCTTGGGATGCTCTAAGAGAAATATTTTACTTTTTGCTATACACTAGGACACACTACTCTTCACTCTTAGATTCATGGGCTTAAAATAGTTGAGCTCTCCTAAGATACTTTTTAATATTTTTATATGGCTCATGGATTTTGGATAAATTATAGGCCATGTTATAATTATTATAAGGGTGATATTAAGAAATAAGAAAATTTTAATACATGAATTTTTAATTCTTATTGGTTTGTTAAATTCCATATAATTTGGTTTGTTGAAATAGAATACTTGAAAATAATGGTTTATTTTCTCTTTGGATTGATCTAAAAGGTGTTGCATTTTTAAAGAGAAAGAAACAACCATATCAAGCTAGTTGATGCAATTGGTATTATATGAAAGTTTAAAACAAATTATATCAATTTGGATTATTCAGTAAAAATATAACTAGAAACAAAATATTATATCAAGATGGCTAATATAGTTGGATCAAATATTAAATTATATCTGGTTGGATGATATAGTTTTATAAATAAATAAATATATTAGTTTAGTCGATATAGTTGGGTAAACAAATAAAATTATATCAAGATAGCCAATAAAGTTATAGATGTAGAGAACTATATCATGTTAGTCGATACAATTAGGAAAAATAGTTTCACCAAAGTATATGATGAAGGTGAGAAAAAAATATGAGGAAATAAGGAAAAACATGAAAATTATTAAACTATAGTGGGGAAAGGTTCATTCTAGGTTCACAAGAATGTTATAGATACCCATATTTGGTACAAACATAGTTTCATAGCATGTTTTCATAACCTTTTACATATATACATATTTTGACTAAGATTTAGATATATAATGGCATGGTCTCATGTGGACCTTATTGGTTCCTTATTTCACTTTATTTATCTAACCCTATGGGACTATATGTTATAAATTATATTTTACCTTGTGTATCATAGGGATCCCCATCTGTGTTTTTTGTTATCACTAAGTTTTTAGCCTCTAGACACCTATGTCCATATTGTCCACTTGAATCGATATAAGTGTCCAACTATAATGTAAATGTAAATACTTATCCTTTTATTATTTTTTTCTCTTTCACTTGGTGACTATTTGTTTTGTCCCCTTTATTAATTTTATTATTTGAATTTTTGTGTGTCACTAGGTCCTAGTTCAAAATCAAGATATCCCTATATATAAAAATGTCATGGTATAATTATAATACCTATAAATTTGACCAAATAGTTTTTCAAGTGTTTTATATTCCAAGCTACCAATTTCACTATAGTACTATATTAATTATATGAAGCACTCAAAAGATCATTGCACTCTTGCACTGTTTATTCCAAGGGTTAATATAGGAAAAAGAGCATATAGTTTCATAATTAAAATTCCACACACATGCATAAGAAGGATAATTAAATGTGAGTCTGAGGTCCTCTTTGGAGTATTGGCTATGTAGGAAACACTTAGCAATAATTAGGGTTGCTAAGGTTAGCTTGAATCACGTGTTAACCCCCTTTCACCAAGTTACAGGAGGTTAAAAGGAAAGAAGAGTAAGGTTTTATTATTGTATGGATATCACACATAGACAAACATGTTTTGAGGAACTAAATATGCACACATGTGAAAATGTAGGTATGACATAAGTTTTGATCCACTTCTATGCATATTTTGGGTTGGACACCTACATCAACATAACTATATATGGTCGATGCAAGTGTCCTATAGGTGAAAATAAACAAAAATTAAAGTGACAAGATTAAAAAGCCTAAATAATTCCCAAATATGATTCCAAATCATTGTTACATCTCAAATCTATACTTCAAATAAGATATGATCTATATCCTCTAGTTTTACTATATTTAATTATATTTATTACACATGTTAAATTAGGTAACTTTGTATTATTGACTATATTTTAGTGTGAATATAAATATAATATTACTCTTTTAAAATAAATTTATTTGCTTAAGTGTGTTTTTTTAAAACCCTAAATAGCATAAAACATTCTAGTGAACTCATCCTCTATTTTTTGAACCAAACCCTAGTTTACATGTATAGTTTTTTTTACTCCTTCAAAAATTTAATTTAGATCCATATATTTATTTTTTAGATATGATTTATTGCCTAGGAATTACATAAGGAATACTTATTTGTATATTTTATCTAGGCATTTTTATTTCTATCTTTGTGATTGGGTGCAAAGTTGTAGTTATTATTCTTATATGAGGCCCTGTAAAGGCCCAACCTTTGGATTGATTATTTAATATTCATGATGATAAATGTATTACATATTAAGATCTTATGCAAAATTAAAAATAATCTAACACATCTTATTTTTCTTAGGACTATGATAATAAAATAATTAATGATGAAAATACAAGTATAAATGAACATGGTAATGATCATAGTATTCTTTCATATGGATATGAATTTAATGATATTCCTCTTGGGTATGTAGAGACTAATTATCTTATTTATTCTCTTTCAAATGATGAAGGGTTTAAAAATTTAATAACAATATATATTTTTAGTGCCTTGAAACTAAAAAATACCATAAATAGGCAAAGATTTATCATTCATCATGTCGTAAGTCAAAATGTTGTACATTCTCTAGATGCATCAAATATTGAATGCCCCTCTTCTCTTTTCAATAATTAAAATATTGAAGAAATTGAGTGTGTGGCTTATTTTCAAAGTGATGATAATATTGAAAATATTACCCCTTCTTTGGATCACTCAAATGAAAATAGTGAAAGTACTTCTCTTCTAAAAATTATAATGAGAAAAATGCATGTACTACTCCTAGTCTTGAATGGAAAAATGAAAATACATGTGAACATCCTAAGAAAATTGTTCTAGTAGATACATTGTGTGTAAATAAATTTTCATAGAAATGAAAAGGGAACTCACATTATTCCCTCTTCTAGTGTTTCAAATGAAGTATAAAATGTTTCTATTTCTCCCTCCTTTACCTTTTCTGCTAAAAAAGAGAATATGCTTACAAGTGAAGTTCAATCTGCTAATCTTATTATATTTTAGACAACTTAAAATAACATAAAAACTTTTAATTATGATGATATAAACCTTAGTACCATACAAAATGATATAATTTTCTCTTTAGCCATGGATACTCCTTTACCAAATATTACACAACCATGTGATGATCCTCTTTTAGAAAGTGACTAAGAATGTATCATTCCTATGTTTCATATAAATGGTAGTTTACAACCACTAATAAAATATTAAACTTATTAACCACCCTATATTTATGATATGTTATCCATCATGACTACCATAGGAGATCTTCAAAAACAAGTTAATACTCTTAAGTTACAGGTTTCATCTCATGAGGCTAGAGGAGAATGTGTTAAAGGAATAAATTCTTACTTGAGATGTTTTTGAGTCTCCTTTATCCTTTTAATTTCATCATGCCTAATTTATCTTTATTTAATGGTCATGGTGATCCTTTTATTCTCTTACAATAATATATACATTCCTTTGAACATTTGGATATGGATGGACACTTGCTCTTAAAGACATTCCATCAAAGTTTAGCTCAAGAGGCTCTATATTGGGTTTATAGACTCTCAAATGATTCCTTTTCAACATTAAAATAATTGAAAGATGTGTTCTTATCTAATTTTCATCAATACACATTACTAAAGTTATTGCAATATTTACAATAATTAATACAAAATGAGAATGAGTCCATTCTAGACTATGTTATCAGATTTAAGGACATATTATATTTCTTAAACTATACCCCCTTAGATTTGGAAGTGAAATTTATATCTAGTAGGGGTATTCTTTCTCCTCTTAGAGAAAGAGAATTGCATAAACCCTTTACTTCATCCAATATTTTATATTAGGATGTGCCTAAATATGCATGTGATTTAAAAAATACAAAAATAGAGTTACCTACTTCACCACATAAAGGCAAACATGGTACAAATAAAATTTTCAAAGAAAACAACCAGACTAATAAAGGTCTTAAACTTCTTCAAAAATCATCTTTAGAACCAATGGTGCATTTTAGAGAATAATCAATAATGTTATTAAACAAAGGAAAGGAACATACTTACATAGTACCTCCTACAATTAAACCATTTGCCCATACAAAAAGATAACCACTTAAATTTGATTGGTACCAAGATAAACCACATGATATATTATGCACATTATTAGATAAACAAATGATAAAAATTCCATCTAATTATCATTACCCACCATACAAATTTGAATAGGTAAAAGTGTAGACACTATAAAACTATACCACATGGTTCTAATTGTCATCAAATACCCCCTTGGCCACCTTGGGTTAGTATATTTACTAAAACCCATTTATAAACCCATTTACCCCATTTGGATAATTTAATTAGTTAAATAAGTTGAGTGAGCCTATTTACAAATCACCCCACCTAAACCCATGGCTAAATGAGCAACAAATAGCCTTAATACTATTTCCCACTTTAGCATTTAATGCACTAATCTCATAGACTTCTTCTTCATGTATACCCATGTTGCCTTAAATAAGCTCAAAACACTTCTATTGGTCTTAATGGCCAAAATTAAGTGAAAATGACTAATTTCAGTGTCTTAGACTATTTCTCCCTTAACAGACATCAATCACACCTCGATCGACATTGGTTGACTAGGACCAACATCAATTACTTAAAGTAACCCCAAGACCCTTGTTCAGGAGGTTAAACCTTTTGAGTGAGAATCAAAACTCTTGAGAAAATCTAAGCTTACCAGTGAACTAGAGAATTATCCTAAAGAAGAGAAAGTGTTTTAGCACCTCAATATAAAGGACTCAAGCATTGTTACTCTATCCACATTATTTCAAGTTCTCAAGCATCTTACATTCAACTTCAAGACTTCTCTAGTCTAGAAAACAACAAAATATAAATATATTATAATTATTTTGAGTTTAGTTATTTAGTTTTTAGTATTTTTAGTTCTTTTATCCACTTCCCATCTCTTCCATATCCTCTCTTGTGTTAGAGTTCTATAGTTCCAAACATCCCACTTCTAACAAACACCCACTAAACATTCCTAATCACTTGAGTGTCAAAACCCTATGTTTGACATCATTGAGAACCTATTTTTTCGTTATGACCATCATCCAACTAGAAATAACCCATAAAAATTTTCTTATAACTAACCAAACATTTATTCTACTCATAACTAGAACCTTTAGTAACCGACATCGATCACCTTGATTAATATCGATCATCCCCTGACTAGAATTAGTTTCCTTAATTGATATAAGTTATATAGTGACCATCATAAATCACTGTGTAATTTATTTTCCCTAAAATAGAAAGCTAAATTCACCCATCATTCCCTTACCTAATGTCTATCTTTTTTACTTTTGTCACATCATAGGTTCTTAAACTATTTTTTAAATCATGTTTTAGCATTTTAACATTATTTTTGAAAAATTTAAGGCCATTTTGATAAAATCACTCATTTTCATTTTAAAATAATTTATTTCATTATGATTTATTACTTTATATTACTTGATACAAGCATCTCTTTTCATTTTCTAGAACTTAAGTTGTTTAAAGAGTGGATTGACAGTGCTCCAGTGAAGTCTAGTACTTCTTGGATCTAGCATTTTATATGAAATCCAACCATATATCTTGATAATAAATTCATTTCTATCTTCTTTCTTATTTCAAGTCATCCTCACAAGCCAAAGAGGAGTTCTCTACATTGACTAGATCATGAGCGTGCAACTAAATCTAATTTATTCTAAACCATACCCTTCTTTAAAGTTTTTACTTGGTTTCTAAAAGAAAAATAACATAAACACAAAATATAGTGAAACAAAAAGGATAACACTTTTGAACTTCCCATGGTATAAATGGGCCCTAATATAATGATTATTTTTCCCTTGAGCAAAAGATTACATAATTAGCCAATTAGTAAATTATTACATTTCAAAAACACATATCTAGACCTATTCACATAATTATTATAAAGGCTATTCTGAGAGGATCAAGATATCCCATGATACTCATTTTTAGGATTAAGTGGTCCATCAACCTTCATAGATGACCATTAGTATATGTCCTTCTACTAATGCAGCCTCTCCCAGGATTGATCTCTACCACACTGATCCTACCAAGGAACCATTGGTTGATCAGGTCCTTCATAAAAAGACACATGGAGAAGGTAAATATACAAAATAGATATGGGTACCTAAAAAAATGCATGTATATTCATAAGATATTTATATAGATACTTCAAAGTCAGTGGCAAAAATAAAACCAACAATTCAATTACCACATGATCATTATAGTTGAGCTTTGTTATTTACATATGGATTTAATTACATACAACTATTTATTTATTACCATTATAATAGAATAATTTCATTAAAATTCAAATATTTATAATAAAATTTAATATATCCTAACATACATTACAAAAATAAATACACTAAAAACCATACAAAAAATGATAAAATATTAAACATTTCACATTCATGTGAAGCAAAATAAACCATGTGAGTAATGTCACATATATATCAAAATGGTATAGATTTTATAAAAATAAAAATATTATTAATATGTTTGGGGTATATCCCCCAAGTGTATACTCATCATTATTATCTATGTCAACCACTTTCATGCCTCTACAAGTGGAATCACTTGGGTCTAGTTAGGGATCCTATGCTTGAGATAGATCACATACTCTCTCCTCATATGTGCCCAGTCAGTGCACTGTCTCCTAATGTTCATGCCATAGAGTGTCATACCACTTAATCAAACCCTACATGCTCTATATGGTACTAAACTATTTGATGTATTATCTATCTATCTTAGCACATAACTCCTCCCATTTAATCATTATGGTGTGATATGCATCTACTACCTTCACCACTAGATCAAATAAGGGTGCATGGACACCTAAAAAATCAACAAATATCTTAATGAATCCCTTACCGAATATATCCATGGGTAGAAACTGAGTGAGAACCTACACCACATGGCTCACCATGGTAGCCCACTCCCAAACTCCTCCACACAAGACATGTAAAATATAAATTAGATACTATTATCAACTAAATATTATGCCATTAAAATACAATAATGTAAAATTAGGCTACTTTTATGTGGCTCTAATAGTTATTATATATATAGGTGTTGGCCCCACGGGAGAAGCACCACCTGCATCTCCTCTTGCATCTCCTTGTATCACATGTATGGCCCCAAGTTGGACAACTATGACCAAGAATAATAATGGCTAATGGGCCCTTGTCCACCATTGTTTATAACTATATATACACCCTACATCATCCCCTATATCTAAGGGAACCACAAGACCTCTCTCACCACCAATACATGGGGTTGGATACCTAGGCATAGGTGTTGTTATATAATTGTGCATATACCCACTATGTACTATATATTACCATGGGTATGGTGATAATGGTACTCCATGATTTATGCCAAACTAATGAAGTATATATTCATACTAAAATAAATCATATATCTTGGGAAAGTGATCAACCAACCACATACTAACTTCGATCCTTTGTAGCTCATAACCATCCTCAGACCACCCAATAAATGTCCTATATGAATGCCATGTAATTTGATCCAATGTTAATGTATTTAAAATGGTGTGGCATTCCATCATGGTGTGTAGACTACCATAGGGGATTACCCACCACTTTTTAAATGTTTGAAGATGGTCCACCTAGCTATTAGTCCACTAAGGGAATGAAATCTTAAAATATGATCATAATCCCACACCTATAATAAAGTGTCAGATCAGATACCACCATCATGGATCTCTAATGAATATATATATATATATATATATATATATATATATATATATATATATATATATATATATATATATCTATGTGTGTGTGTGTGTGGGAAACTATGGTACAACCCTAAAAATATTGAGTACCTTCCTACTCAATATGTTTAACTATATGATACATGTGATAAGAAATAAAAAGAGTGCCACCCTCCATTGTTATAAATTAGGCTAATACTACACATATGAACCTATACAACCATATAACATCGCATTTGATAATGCTATTAAGGTGCACCATCTTACTCAGTTATACATTCGGTGCTCTCTACATATAAAAATACCTTTGGTAATGCTAAATATTAATACAAATACCATCTCCTATATCTTATGCTCTCTCACTTATGATAGGAAATAAAAAATATGATACGCATCCTCCAATGTAACTATCATCTCCCCTATTGGGATATATAAGGTACATGTATTTGAGTTCCACCTCTTAGCTAGTGTTGTGAAAAGGTGGATGTCATAGTAGACTTGTCATAATTGGTACACATGTCACAATATAATTTTATCTATCATGTCCCAATTAGCTGCATCCAATCCTAACTTTGCTATTGTGGAAAAATGCCTACCCTACCAAAATGCCCAGATATGTACATATTTCTTTAGAATAAAAAGAGGCAAAAATAGTCATTAGTTAGGTCATTTTAGAAATAAATTATATAATTTATAGTTAAAATCCAAATAAATTGGCAAGATGATAGAATTAGATGTTAAATTTGATGCTAGAGAGAAGTGTCAGATAGTTGAATCTAAAAAGTGGACACTAGCATCATGACCCAAACACAATTGTCCTAATCTTTGATAGAAGTGTCTATTGACACTTTAAAAAAAATATTTATATAAAGGTATATATATCAAAATTATAACTTTACTATGTGATTCAAACTTAAACCTACTTACCAACTCATCAAATCCTTGGTTTGATAAGGCTATATAGAGAACCTCAAATCATAGTGGTCATGGGGGTCTACCATGCAACATTGTATTTTTCAACTCAACTCAAAACTACAAAAGGATAAAAGTAAAAATTAATTGAAATTTATATTAAAAAATCCTAATATATAACTTCTATAATAAATTTAAGCTCACATATCTTGAGTACCATATGTCCAAATTCAAAACTATAAGTTGCATTAGGATCTAGGAAATAAACACTTTCACATTATACCAATTTGGAAAGCTTTCAATAAATACCAAAATTACCTAAAATTTACTTACACATAGATATTATTCAAAATCATAGGTGGTACCTACACAACATTACATTCTCCATTAAAAACACTACTAGGGTAAAATTGGTTACTATACATTCATATATATTCCATTTTTACTTATTTATTTTTTGATGAGGTGATTAACATATTTTATTTCTCCTGCTCCAAAAAGGGGGGCACATCAGTGGGGGTATATCATAGAGATATGGATTCCACATATTCATAGTTTCAAATTTATTGGTGGAATGTTATGGGAACATGTCCTCCACATTTATTAAATATTCAACATATACAAATTATAGTGGGGGCATGTTTTGGAAACATGTCCTCCATATTGGTACATAATTTTAAAATTATCTAGATTATAGTGTGGATATTTTATGGAAACATGTCCTCCACTCTTAAGCCATGTTAAAAATTACTATATCTCCTTAAAAAAATATGATTCAAATATATATTTTGGTTAAAATTCTATACATTGGTATTACCATCATACATAGATTGTAAAACACTGGTACTTATGCACAAATAAAAAGGCATAATCCACATAGACTACTATATTCATTTAGATATGATAGAGGGAATGAACAAGGGTTCATTATTTTTGGGTACTCAAACATTAAGATATATTCTATTTTCACCAAGCTATCACAGAGTTTGACCACATTATGGACTATTACTATATCATGGAATTTATCACATCATAGACTGACACCCATGTTGGATTGTTACAAATTTTTATTTGTCCCTTATCCATATATAGTAGTTGGTTATATTTATAGACTAGATTAATTAAATAATATAGTATCATCAGGCTATGCACTTGAGTTATGATATTTGGGAGATGATACTCTCAATGATTGAAACATTACTCTTCTTATTCTACTTTGGGAGCATGATCACCTCCCAAATCTTCCCTCTCCATATACAAAACCACCAGGTTGAAACCTAGTTGAACAGTTATGATTTCACTCATCTTCCTGAATAAAAGATGGATGAGGTTGTAAGTCCCTTTCTACTTCTCTAGTTTCTAGTATTCCATGGCCATTAGTACACACCCCATACACAGATGTATTCTATCTATGATATTTCTATATGTTACTTTCTATTATTGTTCACATTCATATTATATACAATGATTACTTTGTGACATGAGTTTTATTGCATGTAATAATTAAACATGAGGTTTAAATAAAGTTTAAGTGAAGACAAGGTTTGTTGTCCACACCAAGGTATTCAATTTCTTTTCCTTTCAACTAGTAATTTTAGTTTTTTATGCATTACTATATTAAAGGGGGGCATATTTGTTACAAACATAATCTCATAGCTTGTTTTCTTAACCTTTTTTATGTATATATATTTTGAATAAGAGTTATATATCTAATGGCATAGTCTCAAGTGGACCTCTTTGGTTCCATCTTATTTTACTTGCATTATCTACCCTTATGGGATTATATATTGTAAATTATCTTTTACATAGTGTATCACGGGGATCCCTACCTATGTTTTTTGGTATCCCTATGTTTTTATCCTCTAGACACCTATATACATGTTGGACACTTTCACTGATGAAAGTTTCAAACTATGATGGTAGTGTATAGACTTATCATTTTCCATATCTTTCACTTGGTAACCATTTGTTTTATCCCCTTTGTTCATTTTATTATCATCTTTTTCACATGCCACTAGGTCCTAATTCAAAATCAAGAGATCCTTAGATATAAAAAGGTTATGGTCTAATTGTATAACCTATAAATTTGAATAAGAAAATTATAATTAACAATTATTTTATACTATAAGCTACCAAATTGTACTACAATACTATATTAAATATTTGAATCATTCAAAAGGTCACTACACTCTAAAATTGTTTGTACCAAGGGTTACTATAGGAGAAAGAGCATATAGTTTCACAATTACAATTCCACACACATGCCTAGGAGGGATAACTACAATTTATTTTGAGTCCCTCTTTAAATTATTGGTTATGTAAGTAGCACTTATAAAAAATCAGGGTTGTTAGGGTTAGCTAGACTCATGTGCTAACCCCTTTTTACCAAGTGAAATGAGGTAAAAAGTCAATAAGAGTAAGATTTTTCGTATTGGTTGGATCTCATGCATATATTGACATGTTTTTAGGCACAAAAAAAGCACATAGGTGACAATGTAGGTCTAATAGAATCTTTGATCCACTTCTATACATATTTTGGGCTAGACACCTATATTAAAGTTAGACACCTGCATTGATGTAACTATATATGGTTGACACAAGTGTCATGTAGGTGAAAATATTGAAAATATAGAGTGGATATATTATAAATCTTGATTAATTCCCTATGATAATTCCATATCACTATCACATCCTAGATCTATTCTTCAAACAAGATATGATCTTTCTATCCCTTGGTTGAACTATATTTAATTATATTTATTATACATGTTAAATTATGTAAATTTATATTATTGATTGTATTGTAGTGTGAATATAAATATAGTCTTAATACTTTCAAATAATTTTATTTTCTTAAGTTTATTTATGTAAAATACTAAATATCATAAAATACATATATGCATGGGCTAGAATGAATAATAACAATCCTCTTTCTATTTATAGACTAGGATATGAATAAAGGTCATAAAATGGAGATTATATATATTTGGTTGGTATAAAATAGTGATCAAGTTGGATATAGATATATTATGTAAAATACACACTTAATGTTAAAGGTATAGGGTTCCAAAGCCTATGCCTAAGATGTCAGGTATGAATCTAACTAGATCTTAATATATATCAATTAAATAATAAAGGTATTAAAAGGGGTGTATCAAGGATATAATAATGACATGAAAGGAACTAAGTAAAGAGGGTAAAATGGACCCAATATTTATATAAACACTAAATTAAGTAATAAATAAGTGGTATAATGATTGAAAAATTGGTGGGTTTTGCAACTTAAGGTGATGCATGGAAAGTGTAAGAACCCTACAACTATAATAACTTATAGGAAAAACACCATGCATATAATATATTAATAAGTAAATAATATTTATCTAATATGTAAATAAATGAAAGATAATAAGGATAAAGATAATTAACTTTTGGGTAACTCATTGGTTCATCAATTTCTCCCTTAGCTCAAGTGGAACTTTGTAATAGATGTCATATGATGAAGATATAAAATTGTAAGGAGAAGATTAGATATCCTTAATTTTGGACTAAAAATACTAGGACACCTCATTATCATGAATCCTACTCATGAGATTAAAATACTTTAAGAAAGACAAGACCTCCAAGAATTAGACTTTAATCTTTATCTCCTATTTTTTTACTTAAGGGCATAAATTAATGTGAAAGTAAAGTAGATGATTATTTTGTGTTGAAATAAATCATAATTATGATGAATCTATATATAGATACAAACATAAAAAATAACCCTCAACACTAATCCAACATTATCAGTTAAGATGATACATTCAAAATGGATGTCATCTAACTCAAAACTATATCAACTAGGCCAATACAATACATGAAAAGATAGGCATGAAGCAAACTATGTCAGCTTGGGTTATAAATTATGAATATAGGGTTTGTATAAAAATTTTATGGAAGGTATATGTAAATTTAATATGGAAAGAGGATCAAAGATTATCAAATTGATAATAATAAAGGTATGACAAAACAATATGCAAAAATCTCTCATAAATAAATACGAGCTGATCCCACCCCATTCTCAATGCACTCCTTATGACTTCCATTGAGGAAAATTGATGCACCAAAAAAGTATTTCAAGAGAAACCTTATTTAAATTGATAAATTTGAAAAAATTAGGTTTATATAATTGGTGTAGTAAATATTATCCTAACCAAGCGATGGTGGATTTTGATGCCCTAAAGACAATGTTCTTAAAAAAGCTCCACATTTTTGAGTTTGATTAGAAAAATGACACTTAAGGAAATAAAGTATAGAGTTATGGAGAGTATGAATCCTTATAAAAATTGATTAAATAAATTAATATATAAAATATTCAATGAACTAAATCAATTGTATCATACACAATGGTTCGTAAAGGAGCTACTAGTCCCATTTTAGAGACAACTGGAAATTATATACTTTATTGATCCATGAGATGCAATAGAATAATATTTTAAAAGGTAAGATGTTGGAGGGTCTAACACAAGGATTATCTCATTTTTATAATATCATCTATCAACATGTAATCATAGTTACAAAATATTATGACCATAGAATTTTCACCTAAAGCATGCAAAGGACTATGGTGTACAAAATATGAAACATAAGGGCACACATAAACTAATTGTACTAAAAAGAGGGTAAATGCAATGACAATGTATTTTAAAGTGTGAAAATAATGTAATAAGACCAAAAACTAACCATTTTTTAGAAGAACAAATAAATATAAGGTGGTGTATTGATGTAGAGTATATGAAGCTAGCACACTTGATATTAAAAACTATAGAGTTGTTGAATAGTGGCACTAAGCAAGAGACCATGGGCTAAGGCAAACCATAATTTATAAATATTATGAAAATTCATATGGAGTGGGTAAGTATCATGGATGTAGGGAATAAAGAATAGGTGGTATAAATGTGTGGGGCACATGTTTCAAATGTGATGCATCAAACCACAATCAAAGGTGTTATCCAAAGCTCCCAATATTTTCTAATTTTGGAGAACATAGAATAAAGGATTGTGAAGACTTTCATAGAAAGATCATAGCTAAAAAAAAACAAAAATATAAAGATATATTGGTAAAAATAAATCAAGATAAATAAATACCTCCATACAGGGACAAAAGAGGCTATACAATGGGAACATATATTAATATATCCATAAGAGGTGAGGTCTAACTATAGCAAGTTGTAATGATTTATGCATAGAAAGGGAAAGAATATAAAATCTATTAACCAAAGAAAAAACCAAAAGACCAATTGGATGTCATAGGGTCAAAATAAATAATTTTGGAAGATATGAACGTCATTTACAACCTCCAAGGGAAATTTAAATCTATGAGAGATATCAAAATATTTTAGTGGCACAACGTAAATAAAGGAAGCCCAAAGTAAATTGAGTTAAAAAAGTTTTTGAACTCCTTTCACTATTAAAAACTAAAAGGGTGGTAACTTTTTTGAATACCTAATTTTTAAAAATTATGAGGAAACCTTGGATAAATGGAAATGAACCACTAAAAGTAAAGGGAGATTGTGTGGAAGATAACTCTATGTACAACCAAGAAATATTGATTAATGATAAAATCAACAATTTTGAAAAGGATAATATTTTTGTTGACACTATTGTAAAGGTTAATTTTTTTACAAAGGATGCATGGATCCAAATCAAGAAACCCATAAGTATATTCATATAATTTAATATAATGGATAATAAGTATAATGAAATATCAATTGACATGTTGGAAAACACATAATTGGATATATTAGGAGCCCTATTTTGAGATGATTTTTAATTAATAGAGATGGCTAAAGGGGATAGTTATTATTTTACCTTATTTTTTATTAGTGTATTTTAAAAATTATAAAACTTTGAGATAATTCATATTATTCAATGTATTATAATAAAGTACCAATTTGAATACTAAATTAGAATATGATTTGGATAATTACACTTATATTTATGGAAATTACTAAGGGGATTCACATATTATCTTATTAATATTCAATTTAGGTATAATAATGAAACCATGTAATTTAAATTTTTGGAAATGGATCATAAATTTCTTAGATCAGGAACAAGAGTGTTTAGATTTACCTAGACAAGTTCTTCAACCTCTAGATGCCATGTCTTATAAAGATGTGCATCACTATTTTTGGCATAGGTAATTACACCTACTTGAATATTATCTTCCTATGTGATATCATGTCCTTTTTGTGTGATAAATCCAAAAAATTCATCTCTTTCTATTCAAAACCATATATCCACTTTCAACACTAGTTTAACCTATAAAAATAAGGAAAATAAATGGATTGAGCTGATCTCAACCACTTCCCAATGAATATATGAGCATTACCTATGTATCCAATACTTTGAAAAGAGAATTAAAATCACATTTTGTTCTTCCCATTAGGTGTATGTGTTTAATGGTGTTCTTTTTATGAATTCAACTTGTAATCTAGATTTTGACACTTGATAATGGAAAACTTATCTTAGATTAGGTACCTTAGACTCAACTAGGGATTGATCCGTATTAGTATTTTATGAATTGGTAATTTTTGGGTAGTAAATTTTAATGTGAAAGTGAAAAAATAGGTTTATTTACTACTTTATTAACCATCCTAGATGATCCTAGATAATGAAAATAGTTAATATTTTGGGTAACTTATCAGATCGCTGACATGAAACATGCATGAGCCAACCCATAAAAAGGATTGAAAGTTTAAAAGTAACTATTTATTATCATGGTGATAAGTCCATTATGGTTGGACACCTCTAATATTCCACATGTATTTTAATCTTACAAAACTATCTAAAAGTCAAGAATACTAATTTATTAATCTAGAGATGGTCCAAGTATGATAATGAATAGGGAAGGCATAAACTAACAACTTAATGTTGGTGATTCATATAAAATCAAGAAGGTTAAACCCATGAAAATTATGCAGATAGAAGAAAAGGGTGTTTGGGAGTCATGTGTGTATGTAAAGTCATGTAAGATGAAGGCAAGTCAAGATTGACATTTTATAAGTGTATAATAATATAATATATTTGTGTCTACAAATACCCCCTTTCATTCTACTACTAAAATTAAATATTTCCAAAGTAAAAGGATAAAGATATGTAATTGAGTGTGTAAAAGACACTTTATTTTTGGGATAAAGTTCCAAGTGTGTAGCTTTCTCCATACAAACCTACAATTAACACATACTAATCAATGCCCATATGAGAAATGAAAATTTAAATTAAATAAAATTTTTAAAATTTATAAAAAATAAGGGATAATATTTTAAGTGTTGAACCATGATACATTATGATGCATTGGAAATGATTCTTTGTGTTGAATCATTGGATAATTAGGATTCATGATAAAGCATTGGAGAATTGGAGGTGATCATGCCCCAATGGAGAAATGTTTTGAGACAATGGCCATGTGTTTGGAAAAATAATTCCCCATCTATTAGGAGTAGTGTTAGGACATTAAGTGAGGTGAAAAGTATTAGGACATTAAGTGAGGATGATTCTAAACCACACTACTCATTTAAATAATTTTTATCCTCAAGATGAATGGGGGAGCCTATATTAGGCTCATGTAGGTTGAATCAACTATTATAGATTGAGTTATATATTCAATATGTTACCTTCAGTACCATCAATGTCATATAAATGCCATGATCTTAAAATAGAAACTAATATTGTGTATGTATGAAAACTATTCATGAACCATGATATGATCCAATCAGTCCAACATAGAAAACTAAAATAGTGGATACATGAATGGTGTTCATGCCCCCAATCTAGTTTAACCGGTGTCAACATGATATATAATTTTATATAACTATATATAATTTATCTTAAAATTAAAAATATTTGACAACCTATAACTTATTTTTTATAAAATATGTGTATATGCATCACATATGCTCCTAAATATATCTCAATCCGTTAATTTATATCCCATAATACATATAAAATAGTTAATATCTACCCTATAATATGTACCAAATTGGTAATTTACAATAATTTGAAATTTCTTAATCATGTATCCGATCCCAAATTTTTAATTTTATGTATATAAAGGTTTTAATCTCTAGGAAAAATCCACTAATATGTCCCCCTTTTGAGATGGGAAATGTATCCCATGAATTATAAGAAAAGAGTTAATTGCATCATGTTATATGTATATTTTTAATCATTTAAAGGCATGAGTTAAGACATGGAACATAGATCATCATAGTATGAACATATCATCAAATCATATATGAAATATATAGTGTATGGTATGCAAGTGTCATGTCAAGATAAATATAGCAATTAGGCATGGAATAATAAATATCACTAATATGAGTATTGAATAGTAACCTACATAGGAAAGGTGCATGTTATGAATAAATATATATGAATAGTAAATAAAAAAACTAGAGTAAAATAATAAAGAGATGTACTTGAGTGCGTACACCACACTTTATCTTTGAGAGAAAGATCTGAGTGTGTAACGTGCTCAATGCAAGCCTACAATGACCATGCAATAATCAATGTACATAAATGAAATTAACTTTGAAACTAACTAAAATTTTTTAAATTTAAAGAGAAAGGAAAGAATATATTTATATGTGAGTGAATCATGTTTCCCTATGATGCATTGGTTATGATGCTTCTTGTTGACGCATTAAAAATTTGAGATTCCCACTAAAGTATTGGATAATTGGGATGACCATTCCATAATGGATAAATATATTAATTCAAGGGCATAGGTTTTTAAAATAAGTTCCCCAACACTCGAGAGTAGTGGTAGGCCATTAAGAGATGTTGAACCTCAATCATACTACACATTTAACTAATCTCGAACTTCAAGATGAAAGCGAGATTATATTTTAGGCTAATGTAGGGTGAATCAATTACTAAAAATTATATTAAATATTCAATATGTTATCCTTAATACCATCAATGTCATATCAATGCCTTTCTATTTAATATATTTATTATAATAGTCTATGTGCATAAAGAATGTTCATGCACCATAATTGGATCCAATCAGTAACAACATATAAAAATAGAATAGTGGATCCATTAATGGTTTTTATTTACCTAATATTATTTAACTAGTGCCAAAATGATATAGAATGCTATATATCTATATCTCATTTTTCAAAAAATCTAAAAATATCAAAAAAACCTATAACTTATGTTACTATTAAATGTGTGCATATGCATCACATATGCTACTGAATATATTTCAATGCATAAATTTTTCTCCTATAATCTAAACCAAATTATAAACATTTATCCCATAATCTAAACTAAACTATTAATCTATACCAATTTAAATTTTTTGAATCATGTATCCTATCCCAAAATTCAAATTTTATGTAAATAGATGATTAAATATCTATGAATTCCTCTAATATGCCTCCATTTTGAGATGGTTAATGTATCTTGTGGATTAATCATCTCAAAATAAAAGATTTAATCACATCATACTATATATAAATATGTAATAATTTAAAAACATGTGCTAACATGTGGAAAATATGTCAACAGAGTATGAATATATCGTCAAAGCATATATGGAACATATAGTGTAATGAATACACATGTCATGTTAGGGTGTGTGTGTGTGTGTGTGTGTGTGTGTGTGTGTGTGTGTGTGTGTGTGTGTGTGTGTGTGTGTGTGTGTGTGTGTGTGTGTGTGTGTGTGTGTGTGTGTGTGTGTGTGTGTGTGTGTGTGTGTGTGTGTGTGTGTGTGTGTGTGTGTTGTAAAACATTTAAGAATATATTATTAACCATCACTTATATAACTAATTAATAGTACATAGTATTAACCATCACTTATATAACTAATGAATAGTAATCTACATAATAAAGGTGCATTATATGGATCATGGAATTAAACACAAGAAGAAAGGTGTGTGATATGAATCATGGAATCACAAACTCAATATAAAATCCTATATTTATTCACTCATAAGCACACAAAGTCAAGGCCATGAAACATACAATATTTAACATTCAATAGCACTCAATGTCACAAAGGCAAGATCCATACATAATGGATAATCAAATGTTACGCAAGGCAAGATTCATACTCAATAGACAATCAACTATCATATACTAAGGAAATATCCATAGAGATAAAATAATAGAGAAGAAGAAAAGGGCCCAAATGAAGAGTTGTATGATTAAAAAATCAATCAATCAAAAGTCACATAAGAAGGAAAAGGCCAAAATAAAGAGGCATACAATGATACACACAATTAAAAAAAACCATGTAAGAAAGTAAGGTCCTAAATTAAGAGGCATACAATGATACATTCAATCAGATAATGTCACACATAAGGAAAGAGCCATGCAAAGCATAATAAATTATTTAAAAAAAATAATATAGGAATAATGAAGAAGAGAATAAGTTAGAATAGTCTACAACATCAATATATATCATCATTACAAGATATAAAAATAGAATATACATGAAATGTATCATTGTAAATAATATAATAAAATAGAAGACATGTAAGAAATCATTGTATCTCAATCATGTTAGATGGAAAAATCCATAAAAATATATAACATGTAACATTATAACATATGAAATAAGATACACGTAGCATTAGTATGGCTACTAGGTAAATAATATATGAAAAGAAAAGAGATGTAAGAAATCATTGTAGGTCAATCATGTTATATGAAAAAATCCAATAAATATATAACTTGTAACAAGATAACCTATGGAATAAGATACACCAACATTAGTATGGACACTGGGTATAGGAATGTCTTGCATCTCTCTCATTTACATCATGAAATGCATGTGTGTGTGGAAAATGCTATGTAATATATGAAACATGTGATAAATAAAATACATGAATAATTTAAAGTATAAGACATGTAATGCTTATGTCTTGATTTTGGATATTTTAGAATATATATATTTTTTGTTCTTTTGAAATATTTACAAGAAATGCTCATAATTCAATCATATAAATCATCCTATTCGTCATATATTTAAATTCTACTTAGAGTTTCCTTTTCATTTATACTTTTTTGAAGGTTTTTCATATTAATTTCATTTTCTTTCCAATGTTTATGGTTATGTGTCATCTTTACAGTTATCTTTGAAGCAATGCCCTTTTGGTTTTCATTGTTACCATATTTTTAAATCCTAAATGTATCTCCTTCATATAATATGTTGATGTAACTATTTATTTCATCCATTATATACTACATTTATTATAACAATTATTTCCAAAATCCAAAACTCTACTAATTGGAATGGTGCATCACCCATATGAACATATTAAAGAAATTTAGCCAAAAAGAAATTAGTAGAGTAATATATCTAATTGATCCTTCGTAATATAGAGAGCATTCTAATTCATTAATGTCATGTCCAAACTATTGTAAGAATTAAATACTAAACATTGTTTGGAATTATATCTCATCAATATGAATGTGTCACTGATAGTCACCCTCAATGTATACTATAATAGTCAATATTTCCAATCATGGATGTTAATGAATTTTGCATGTTGTATCTGCTTACTATTTCAGCTAGAACTTAAAAATGGTCATTCTTTCCAAAATTAGAGTAACTTAATGATATATTTATTAATATAATTTAAAGCTTTTTTTTAATCCTATACAATTATCTATTTCATGGCCAATTGTTCTATGGTAATCATAATATGATTTTACTTCCTGATGTCATAGATGTCTCATAGCTCTATGTCTATTAGTTGGCAATGGAATCAATTTTTTTTCAAGTAGAATATTTAATACAATGTGTGTTTTATACTTAATACTCATTACTTATAATGGTATCAGAGGTTTTGTATCTATAAACTCCACATTTGACATAACTTTAATCTAAACCTTTATCATAGTGCAAAATGTACAATATTCTTGTGTGTAATTTATGCTTGCTTTTAAAAAGGTTTTCCTTCATTTTCATTTAACATATGAGAATATTGGAGTGAGATAACATTGAAACATTTGATTATGTTGATTATATTTAGCTATTATCCTTTCTTTATCCTATTTAACTTGTTCTTGAGTAAAAACCTTTTCTTTATTAATATTATTTTTAAATGAATTACCTTAATACTCTCTTGGACCAATAGGTGTAAACATGTTATGGAAAAATACCCATTTAGATCATTAGGATTAAAATTTAACTTGCACAAAACATCAATGGTATCTCATTGTATATCATTATCCTCATCATTGATAGCATCATCTTCTATGTATATGTGATTATGATCTTCTACATTGACTAGAAGATAAAGATATTGAATTATCTATTTTTATGCTACAGTAATTTGTGGTTATTTATTTATTTCTTTGTTAATATTCATAACTCATTCTTTATCAATTACTATATTATTATCCAACTTCATATTTCTAAATTTTATCTATTGGGATAGGTTATGATGGAGGTACTATAAAATACTGAATAGAATTTGATTGTGAACTATATTCATTATTAGGTCATGTCATTTAATTATATTTGAATGGATAAGTATTATGGGGAACATATACAAATATCTAGCATGCATGAACTTCACATACTTGTGTAGTTTAGATGGTACTATTTCCATAGCATGTATCCAAGTTCAACCTAAGATTAAAATTATAATGTAAATTATTAGGCATGACATAAAATAAGGAAGATAATATTTTAGATCATATTATCACAGTCAATGATATTTATCCAAGTAATTAATGTGAAACATTATCAAATCCTCTTATACTTTGATTTATAGTGAAAGCAAAGACATGGTATCCACTTAAGGATAACCTCTAATTTTGTGATGCTTAGATATTTACTTAGGATAAGACACACAACTTAGACCAAACATGCAGACATGAAAACCTCAAACATTAGATTTTCATTAATTTAATACATTACAAAGGTTGGACAATGTATAATATGACACAATGCCTTTTAGGCCTATTTTACATGACTAAAACATGAAAACAAAACTAATCCATACTTTTTTCTATTGCCCTTTACATAATCTTGATCAATTATTTAAACTAACTTCTCTAAATAGTTAAATATTACCTAATATACCTAGCTTCATGGCCTATCTCTTCAGCTTTCCTAATCTCAAAAAAAACACAAGAGTTTAGTAGATTTTAGTTTCCATAACTTTTAAGGTTTTATGCCAAACCATCAACAACAACTCATCCACACATTAAAAAAACAAATAAAATTACATGTATATATCATATAATAATGCAATACCTCTACATAATAAAATTGTTGACATGCAGGCTTAAAAAATAGGCTTTAATCAGCTCCAAAAATCTCTCCTAATAATGTGTTATTACATTGAAGAACCAAACTAATAAGCCCTTGATGCTCAAGTGACAATTTAGCTCAAAGATAAATGTCAAAATTATCAATACATTAGAGATATAGTTCCCAATGATATGAATTTTAATGCACAACTTGTGCTATACTTATTTTATGATCTCAAAAAATCTCTCCTAGTAGTTTTCCTTTTAATTTAATAATAATCTTTCTGAATGTGTGTGACTTAAGAAAAAATGTAGATTGACATAAATGTATGAAATATATTCATAGTATTTTGTGGTAAAAGAATTTGTGGACCCCTTATTATTTTAAGTAAAGGATTCATGCCAACACAACATCCACTTAGGTGTGAGGGAATCATTTTGTGAAGTGGTTATTCCTTTGACATTTTGGCACCAGCTAGATAGTGCAACACATATCTTACACCAATTGGTAGGTGGCTAACTATCTCCCAAATTTGCATGGCATCTTGTAAGATTGGTGAGATGTGGTGAATGTAGCATAAAGTTCATAAGGTTATGGATCTACCAATTATGATGACTAGGCTCTAGATCAAGACTCGGTGTGTACCTTTCACCCTAGAGAAGATGATCTTGAAAGATATTTAAGGAGATTGAATTAGTTGAAGCAAGAGAGATGAGGATTTACAAAAAAGCTATGGAAAAATGAATCCTTGATAGTTATATATTTAAAAACCTTTAGGATTAGGAATAACATGGAATCCATGAAGGCTCCATCTGTATGTACTAAGATCACCTATGAGCCTCTAGGTTGTTTAGTGATATGATCTAAATATATACTCTATTTAAAACCATAAGTAATGATGAATGTTATTGAATTAACACATAATGGGTATGGTTTATGTTTATTTTATGTTTTTACTAGAATGATTAATGATTTTAATGTTTTAGATTAAGGTAAAAATAGGTTTTGAAGGGACCCTGAAACCCTTTAACAGAATTAAAAAGATTGAGCAATTACAAGCACCAGGATAAGCAATCCTTAAACCTACTAAAAAGTGGCAACAAAATCAGGTAATACAAGGACAAAATCATTATCCATTTTATATTCAGCCCCCTAATAATCCAAATAAAGATTTAATATCTATTTTTTAGGAGTAAAATCCAAAATAGTTGCCTGCCTTCCATCAACAATATTTTGCATACTTTCTAGCTCTTTATTTTTCTTAGTGGATCTTCTTCTAGGTCTGTCTAGAGAGCCAACATCCAGTTTCACCTTTAAATGTTGTTCATCTCCTTTTCTAGATTTATCCAGAGTAGAAGCGAGATGTTTTGCCTTCGTTTGTTGGGCTTTTTTGCTGCTTCTAGTTTCTACCCCCTTAGTAATGGTCTTTTTTCAGCCCTTTTTCTTTGGTTTAGAAAATGCTTTAAGTTTTCTCCATTATCATTTACAAGAATCTCATTCGAAGGGAAATAATTCTCAGCCAGAATCTCCTTAGACTGAGAAAAAGGAGAATCTCCCTCCTCTAATTTATTTCCAACTTCAGCCAAGAATTTTCCTTCCTCCAGCTCAGTTTTGTCATCTACATCTTTCCATCGGTCTTCTATCTTTTGATAGACAATGATTTGTTTTGATAAATCTATCAAATCATCTATTCTTTGTACATGTATTATGGTTTTGATTGCATCCCATGTCCTTCTTTCTTAGAATTTTCTTTCTCAACAACAAGCTCTTTATCCACCTCAGAATGTGGAGCTTTGGGATCTTCAATAGAAAGCTCTTTATCCACCTCAGCGTATAGAGCTTTAGAATCTTCATTATTCTTTAGTTCTTGTCGATTATCTTCTTTGGGTTTCCATACTTTCTTTTGCTAGACCTTGATCTTTCTCTCATCTAAAACACTACTAGGATAATTTTTACTTTTGTAAGGACAATTTCTGACCCAATGCCCTTGTTTCTTACAAGCATAGCAAGAGTTGGGAAAATATTCAAAAAAAATCCTTTGAGTTTTTTTTCCATACTTAGAAATTAGATCCACTTTTTCTGGGAGATGATTCAGATCTGCCACTTTAACATAAAGTCTGGCACTTTGAAGTTTGGATCTGGTAGCCATTGCATTGTTCAATGCCACAAGTTCACCAAAAGAACTGGAAATACCTTTAAAAATGTCCTCATGCCAATACTCTAAAGGGAGGCCAGGAAGTCTTACCCAAATGGGAGTGGTTAAGAAAAAAGAATTTGAAAGATCCATGTTAGGCTCCCATTTTTTAATAGTGAGAGAACATTTACCAAATGACCACGGTCCTCCATACAGAACCATATTCATGTCCTCCTTACAGTTGAAGTTAAACAAGAAGAAACCATTCAACATTGGTGCCACTTCTACCTCTCCTCGAATAACCCATTTCCTTTTAACCATTTTTATAAGCAATTCTAGATTTGGTCTTGCCCCTAAAAATTTACCCACTAGGGTGAATTCCATAGAAGACGTAGAAAAATCTATTAAAGGATCTGGAATAAAAACTTGAAACTCACCTTTCTCCCAACAAGATTTAGTAATCACCTGTGGGGAAAGAAATTTTCCATTAGGTTTCTTTCCAAATAGAGATGACCACTTCTTTTGTTTTAAATACTCTACCTTCAACACTTTTGAGGATTTTTCCTTATTTAAATGCACATTATCTTTCTCCTTTTTAGGCTCCTACCCACACACAGTGGGAGGAGAATCTAGTTGGGAGACACTGATCCCATAAAAAGGATCAGATCTACTCGAAGGTTTTCCATTATTTACATCAGCCAAAAATTCTGACCCAACATTTTTTTCTACATCTCCTACTATCCCTCTAGGGTCTATAGCTTCTGCCTAGTTCTCCACAACTAGTTTTCTACTTGCCTTCAAACCTATGCTTTCCACATCTAAAAGGGTGCCTTCTATCTGTTGCCCAGCAAATTCAAATTTTGGGTACGCTTCCAGCACGCCCAGCACATCCCTTCTATACATCAGCACTCCCTATTCTTATTAATGATTTTAAAGTTATTTTTAATTGTGTTAAGTAATTTTCATGAATACTATTGGTTCATGTTTTTAATGAAGTCCTTGTAAACTTTCATGATGTCATATTTATTTTGTATAGAGAATGAGTATAGGTTCTATGCCAAGTATTCCTATCCTTGTTAGGAGAACATATCCAGCATGCATAATTTGAGTGAAATCAACCTTTTGACCCTTCAGGGACCCATATGACACTAGGATTAGTCCAAAAAAAAAATTACACCTATGGATATACCTAAATCTTTCATAGAATTGATCAAGTCCCCTAATTAAAGTCTCATACCATGGCACAACTAGCACAATGTGGGACCTAGTTCCTTCTTAGTTTGCTTTAAGTGAGTGTATAAGGCTTGTGCCTTATTTGGATTTATGTTGGTGTAGTTGAGTGTTTAAAATTTGAGTGCAAATGGAATATCCCATGATTGTGCCTAGTCACAAATAAACTAAAGACAACTTTGTGAACTTATCTACAACATTTTGGTTCTATTATTGGGACTCATGTTGAATTTTATTATTATAATGGTGTTATATAATGATGTATGAACTTTATCTCAAAAACATCAAGTGTTGGGTATAATAGGTGGAAGATGGTTTTGTTTTGAAGCATCCAACCTATAAAGGGAAAAATCTAATAAAATGGGTTTAGGGAAACCTATATGATGTTTTATATGTGGTCTTTTTCTATGAGTTACTTGACCATGTGTATAGGTGGTTGGTTACATATTATACCCATAGAAGAAGCTATGGATAATTTTATGAGTGCACAAAGGAAAAACTAGAGAGGATTTAGACCCTAGATGCTACTTGGACTAGAACACTAGATAAATGGTGGTAAGGATCTTTGCATAGTTACATACTTGGGTTTTTAGTCTCAACATACTCATTCCCAAAGGAAGTAGAGTACTAATTTTTTCACAACCCTAGAGGCATGTTTGTGAATGAATTTGGTATAGATCTCAAAAATATAATGGTGGATTATGGTTTTAAAACTTTTGGGATGGAAGGTTAAAGTCCTTTCATGTATGCAAAATGCAAAGGGGGAGAAGGGGATGGGTAGGTGAGTCATGATAGAAGGGGATGAACAAATTGACACCTGAGATCTTAGAAGATATACCTATAATAAGAGGTAGTGTCAATTGATGGAATATATGGAACCTGGAAGTGTTGAGATAACTTTTAGAGAGTGGGAAGGGCATGGTGAAGGATATCTTGAAATACAATAACATGAGGATGAGATATATAATTAATAAATAGATTGAGCTCAACATTTTATAGGTGTGGAATTTATTGGTTTCCTATAGAATTTGGTGACTACATATATACTTGACATGCCTACCCACTTTGAACTTTGATGCATGCTCATATGCTAGATCCCCCACTAGAAGAAAGTATAGAAGTAATAATTGAATCTACTGATGACTTAGTTCTTATATGTTTTGTAAAATTGGATTACAACTTTGTGATTGAATAGATTGTTTCATACAAGGATGTGAGTGCAACTACCTCTAGACCATTGGGTGCTAGCTCACCACAATAGAACTTGAATGTGAGCATACCAACTTAGTTGATGTTAGCAAAAAAGTAGGGTAATAACCTAAGTAAGTGTTCCAATGCTATAAGTAAGTATCACATTCTTAATAACATAAATTATGCTAGCAATAATGAAGGGACTAATGCCTAACCTAGTGACCAAAGGTTTTGGAAGACCATCATTAGGATAAGAACTAGGGGGAAAACACCTCAAACACATGTTACCCCCATAACAAAATTACTATAAAATGGCTATGCACTTTCTAGGGTATTTTAATGTGAATAATGATATAGAACATGTGATGAAGTATGAATTATGGTGGCATGCTTGAGGCATGACCCAATTATAATGTAAGGCTACCTAATTTGCAATCACTCTACTTGATCACACCCACACCTAGTATAGGAAATTTGATCCTAATGAAGCCATGGTTGACTATGATAGCCTAAAGGATGCATTACTAAAGGAATTTAAAATTATAGAGTTAAACAATAGAGTATCACCATATTAAAATAGACTACCCAAGGACTCTCATAAAGCATGCACCTGTACAATGCAAGGTTCAAAACTCTCATGTCAAAACTCCCATATGATATTCACCCTTCCAGCATGCATATTAGTTCATTGGGGGTTGTTCATGCTATTCCAAAGATCACTTTATTTGAAGACTTTTATAAACCATCAAGAAGTGCTTAAAGCCATACTCAGAGTTGAGGTAGTTAAAAGTGTAGATACTGGGATCAGCCACTTTATAGAATTAAATATTACATCTATGGCTTCCCAACTCTAAAATCTTATCACTAGTTCATTACATGACATTTGAGGTGGAATATGGCACATCGAATGTGAAGTAATAGTCCATAATAGAAATAATAGCTTACAAAGGAATGTGCACACTTTACTTCTAAGTTGTAAAGTCTATTGAGAGGTACATGATGTCTATAATTACCCCTTATTGAAATATGCCATCCAAAGAAACACAACCATTTATTGTTGGTTGTGTGACACCTACACCCATACCACTATTAATTAATAGGTGATTGATGAAATAAGCAAGAACATGGAAAGAGGAACCTAATAGGCCACCATAATAGTTAGAGGGTAAGATAACAAAGGTACTGAGGGTTATGTCCAACAAAACATAGGATTTAGGATACAATGAGGCATTAGAGGGCAAGGTAGAGGATGTCATGGTGGAAGGCTCCCACTACACTCATGTTATAAGTGTTGCCCAATAAAACATTATTAGCCCAATTGCCCTACACATCCCATGTGTGGGTATTATCGAGGATCCCATATGGTTAAGAATGCCCTAACCTATACAAAAAGTTGATCCAATGTAGGCCTGACCTAGACAAGGGCACAAGAATGATCAAACATGAGCAGAAAATTAAAAAATGGACCCCAAAGGCATAATCTACCTAGATAGAGATAGTTAAGGTACAAACAACTACTTGTAGTGGATTCACCACTCAGCCACCAATTATGCCAATACCTAAATTATGTTTATAATATGGAAATAAGGCTCACAATAAGTGCATAACATGGCCTAAACCCAAAGTGGCACCATACCTAGACCTAACACACCATAAAGATGTGTTATAATAGGCTGTAAGTGTCATATAAAACCTACAAGGGGAAATCCAATTATCACGAGACCTAAAATCATAAGTTTTTACCTCTCATAAGAATCATGATAGCTAGGAAACTAAGATACAAGATTTAACTAAGATCCTACACCACCTGTAGATAGAGGGAATGTTTCCATTAGTGAAGAACTTGATTTTGGAGCATACAAGTCAAAAATAAGTTAAAGTCACCATGCCATGAATGGAGAGGGCATGATAAGTTCAAAATACATTTTTTTTAATATAACCAAGAACTCCTAGTGTATGTCACTATTGATGGATGGTCTATTTATGAAGTTCTTGTAGACACAGACACCAAGGTTAACATCTTGACCAAGAATGCTTAGGAGAAAATGGGTAGGCCAACCTTGAGGCCTTCCCCTCATGTACTCTTCATGGCCAATAAGACATGGGTGTAGCCTATCAAAATTTTAAAGAGTACAGTGGTAGATATAATGGGCACAAATTCCACACTAACTTTGAAGTGATTGATCTAGTAGAGAAGGAAAACTACCTAATGTTGTTAGGAAAGCCATGGTGTTATGAAAACAATGCAAATATGCACTTTAAAAATAACATCATGGCATAAATATTTAAGAATCTAGACCCAAATGATCAAAGAATCCTTCAACCCTACTAAATGATCAATGAATACTCTCTTAAGAAGATGGATAATCATCTTCAAACACTACCAATGTTGCTTGTGACTGATGGGTTGAGGAAGTATATGAAATCATTAGTCGAAGGTGTTGATTGGTGTTCATAAAGGTGCCAAAACCAATAAAAACATGCTAGGTATAGATCGAGTGTACTTTCAAAAGATGGGTCCCTTTCTCCAAGAAAGGGGTAAAAAGAGTGTCTCACCTTAGTAAGGAAAAACTTGAATCATTCCAAAGATATAAAAGGAGTAATCTAATGGAAGACTATGTTCATGACCTTGAGTAATGAATCCCAAAAGAGGCGGATAGAATGGGTGCACTAGTATACACATTGAAGAGCATTACCACTCATTGGTGGGAAACATAAAAGCCTAGCTTGCCAAAATGGTAGGATGAAAAGGAAACCATTTATACCAAGTTTAGAAAGATAAATGAGTACCTAGACATTTCATCCTACTATGTTGAATCCAACCCTATCACACATGTATATTTTTGAGAAGAAACATGGACTGTTTATGGTGAAAACTCCCCAAGGAACCTATGGGTGCACGCCTTCGATAGGACCTTGAAGACTTGGGCATGGGCATGGTACATAGTCAATTAGATGCACCATGAGATAGCCAATTGGGATTACCTTAAGGAATGGTTTGTTCACACCTTCTCCTTTTCTTTGAAAAACCTTGAATTGATTAAGCCATTATAGGTATTTCAAAGGTCAGTGTTTAAGGACACTGTAATACTAGAGGATCACATAAAAGACATGTTCAGTGAAAAAGGGTTACCACTCTCAAATTTATTCAAATATCAAACTCTTAATAATGATTGTAGTGATGAAAATGACACATGTAAGGCATGAAACTGGAAGAATTTGATAGGAAAAAAAAGTTTGCTAATTTGAGAATAACACCGCAAAAGAAGAAGACCATACCCATCTTCAAGTAGAAACAATTGAGGATAGTAGACAAGTTGATGATTCACACTAGGATAAGAATGAACCCTATTGTGTGCTATTAATAACTACCAAGGTAAATATTAGTCTAGAGGAGGAAGCAAAAATTTCTACTCTTGGTGCTTATTGGTCTGACATAGAATTGCCATGTATTGTAGATATCTTAAAGGAATTTCAAGTATTATTCCCTTAGAACTATCAAGATATGAAAGGCACATACCCATCCCTCAAAAATATGAGTATCAAACTATTCAATAACATAAGACCCATCATTTAGACCCCATCAATGTATAAGGACATTCATACCTTTGATGGGCATTATGGGTACTACAAGAATTTCATAAGGAACTATAGCAAGATTGTGGCTCTAATAGAATATATCTTGTGAAATGATAGCCAATTCTATTGGGGCATAGCGTAGGAAGATGTGTTTTAAAACCTTAAGCTCAAACTAGAAAGTGTAATGATATTGTAATTTCTTGACCAGGAAACTCCCTTACATGTCTAAATTGATGCATCTAGTTCTATGATCAGTGCCATTCTCATGAAACTAGGTGAGGGGAAAATGGATCATATTATTTCCTTCACAAATATAAAACTAACCAAAGAAGAATATAATTACGCCAAAACTAAGCATGAGGTGTTTGCCAAGGTCTATGCCCTACAAAAGTTCTAACAATATTTGTTGGTAACCCCCTTCATCTTCTTCATTGATCATGAGGCACTCAAGTACATGGTGAATAATCTTATTTTTCATGAGTGCATTTGTTGATGGATTGTTTTATTTCAAGAGTTACAATTTTCTATTATATTAAATCCTAAAAAACAAAACTTGGGCCTAGACCATCTATCCTGCATTAAATCTAGAGATGTGGTAATGCCTATTGAAGATGATATACCTGACATATAACTTTATAGGGTCCATCACATCCCTAAATACTTGGTAGATATCACTATATTTTTTACCTCTAGATTTGTATCCCAGGCCATGATGACTAAGGAGAAGAACTAACTCAAAGATCACACTGCCCCTTTCCAACTCATTGGTAGGGAACTATACAATTTGAGCTATGATGAGGCCCTACACCAATGTGTCCTAGAGTACAAATGGGACTCAATACTATAAGAGTCACATGAGGGGATTGTTATAGGACATTATGTTGGATATGCTATGATTTGTAAGGCACTATAATCAGGGTTATGGTGGACAAATTTATTTCATGTTGCAAAAGAGTATGCCAAAGCATGTGACATCTATTAGTACATAGGAATACCAAATCATCAGGATGAGATGCCTCTCATCCCCATCTTTACATAGGCACAATTTGAAAATGGGCCATTGACTTTGTTTAGCCTATCACTCTTGCTATGAGGTACACAAGTACATGATACATTCTAGCTACCACAAATTACTTCACCAAATGGGATAAAGTAGTGCTAACTAAGGATTGGACAACAACAAGATTCAATTCATCTAGGAAAATATCATAATTTATTATGGGTGCCCTCTTACCTTAACTAGTAATTGTGGTGTGTACATCATCAATAAAACCATTCAAACCCTATTGACTGAATATATATTGGTATACCATAAAATGACACCTTACCATACTCAAGTAAATGTTACTGCAAAAGCATTTAATAAAATATTAGGGATGTGCCTCAAAAAAAAATATGACATTGGTCGTAAAGATTGGGATGACCATTTGTTAATGGTATTATGGACCTATCATACCACATACAAGTGTTTGAATAGGCTACACCATTTTAATTAGTGTTTGGAATAGAGGCCATTTTACCTATGAAATTCCTATTGCCCTCATTGCACATAGCATGAATTTTTTAGTTGGATGACCATGAATCTTTAAGTGAATTCTTGGAATACTTAAATCACTTAAATGAGATATATGCCCAAGTACGGTGGAACTAGTATGTAGAAAAGGCATGTTATAAAGTTTGACATGATAATCACATCAATCATAAGTTATTTACAAAATGTGCACTAGTCTTTTTATATGAATCTAAGTATTTCAAACACCTAAGAAAGCTAAAAATTAGGTGAATGGGAATTTATTTCATCCATAGTATATTAGAGATTAATTCATGAAAACTATACATGTTGATGGGTGAAATGTTCCTTGAGCATTTTAATAGCAATATATTGAAGCTATATAGTTTTTAGAATGGTGATTACACCATCAGACATCGAATTATTGATCATAAGTAGGCTACTTATTTTTTACCATGATAATATTTAGCACAATCCAAATCCTTCCTTATGTTGTTTAATTTATGTTGAGGGAATAAGTGTTGTACTTTTGGGCCTATAGGAGAATGTTTATGGTACTTACATGCATAAATCAAGCTAGGTGAGTCAAACATGGTTACTTTCTAAGCACCTAAGTTTTTAGGAACATAAAGTTTGCTAGGTTTAGAACTCTATGAGTAAAAGTTAATGAAGGAAGTCACACAAGATATTCATGCACAAGTAATAAAGAAGACATAATGAAGCACTAGATGACAAACATAGGGATTTGTGTGGGGTAGGAAAGGTCAAAATAGGAGACATGGAAGTGTAGATAAAATGAATAAGAAAAAGAGGCATGCTTATAAGGAAGCATATCACTAAGAAGAGATGGAACCAAGGAGGTTGAATCATGCACATGTGAAGTGCTGAGACCAAGTTGCCATAAAAAGGGTGAAGGTCATGCCAATTTGAACCAAGTGTAAGATTTTGACCATCAAGATAGATGGAACCCACCCAATAGTCAGTGAGAAGTGATCATTTGAATCACCATTCACTTTATCAAATAAACCATTACAAAAGTTAATGTTATGGTAGTGAGAACATAAATATCTATAATAAATGAGTAATTGGTAGTAGATTTTAGCAAATTTCATGGGTTTAGTAGCTTTCAACAAATACACATGATGCCAACCATTAATGAGGTAGATAAAAATATATTATAAAGGGGTGAATGATATATTTCAATAAGTTATTAACCTTTGTAATAATTCAAAATAGAATATAGATCTGAAGCCATTAAAACCAATCAATAATACTAGATAAAATTAGACATACATAACCCCCCAAGTGAGAAAAAGTGAACAAAGTGAATATTGCATTCCAATTTGAATTGAAAAGGAGGTGAGTGGAGAGAAATTTGATAGATAAACAAGGAGTATGATTTCTACAGAATGACTAGGCCACCATTATTAGTGCAAGAAACTCAAGAGATGAACACACAGTCACAGTTCTAGTGACTATGAAGAAGTGCCAAGCATGATTTTTGGATTTGAGAGAATTAACTAGCTCTAATTTAATAGAATTAAGTTTAAAATGGGAAAAAATAAGTTAAGCATAGGTCCATCATAGGCACAAAGGGATGTAAAGAAAGTGTGAGTAGTGAAAGAAAAAACTATTATAAAATAGGAGGCATAGATGGTGGAAGGAATAAGTGTCACAAAATTAAACCTAGAAGTAATTAGAAAGCTCACTTATAGGGAGATGAAATTCCCCCTAGTAGTGTTTATGGTGGGGGAGAAGCGATTGTTATTTGTTTACATGTCCAAGCTCAAGGATTACTACCACTAGATAGGGAGCAATGTACAAGAGTTAAACTAAGTATAGATAGTGGACATAGGGAAGAAGACAAAGGCAAGCACCACACTCTTAAATGTATCCATCAGAGATAAATTGGTAGCCACAAAAGCCATATAACTATTAGAACTATTGAGTTTTGGCAATCCAAAATATTTGGTACAGTTCTTCCTCTTGTGAGTCCACGATGACCAGTTTTACTTCACAAGATGGCACGTGAGGATCTCAATGATCCTTATTAGTAGAAAAAAATACTACAAGGCATAGGGATAGATATCCATGAAATTATGGAGGATGAAGTAGAGGTTGAATGGGTCATAAATCTCTTGGGATAATACAAGTTAGGGTTTGTGTTCCCCATGAAGGACATCTAAGACCTTAACACAAGAGTAGCAGTGCACTTGGTTAGCTCAAAAATATGCCTTGGCAACCCATGGTCTAACATTATCAAGACCATATTATGTATTTCCCACTACATGGTGTAAGGGATGAAATTCAATATCTCAAAGTTCATTACTAAGGAAATTTTCAAGAAAGCACAAAATTATCATCGAGTGCATGAAACATTTAAGTGGTGGTATACATTGATTTTGATAGAAATGAAGGAGATAGGTGTGATGGATGGTAATTATGACCACCTATGGTTATTCTCACCTAACCATGAGTCCCCTATATTAAAGTACCAAGACTTCATTTTCCCACCTAGCTCTTCATAGAACTATAATATAAGATTACAAAGGTGGTGTGATAGGTACATAGAAGCCTTTTGTAAGGAGTAGCACATCCATTAATAACTTCCCTAATAATTTATGGGAATGGTAGCCTTTGTCATAATGCAACACTTCTGTGTAGTCACCTAATGTTCATATATGAGAACTTGTAAGGGTGGCTCTAATTGCCTAAAATTTCCTTAACAATGTATTTCATGACATCACTAAGGAGAATCCCCAATGCACAATAGTTTGAGATATTAGTCAAGACCTTAGATCAATATATAATTAGAATGAGGTGCTATTTTATGTACACTAGAGCCAAGGCCCCCAAGGATGAGGAAGATGACACCAACAATATGGACATTTATCCCCTCTAGAGAGTGATAATCAATGGGAGGATCTTCAACCTCTAATATGAAATGAAGTTGTGTAAGAAGGGAAGTGATCTTATAAAGGATTATAATCACCCCTTCTTATTTAATAATGAAGGGAAGGCTACACAAAATTGACAAGAGAAGACTTTCCAAAAGAAATGGGGAGAAATGCTTTAAAAAATCATGGGGCACATCTAGTTGCAAATTCCCTATGAAGAGACAATTTCACCCCTCACTCCAAATAAATACATGACCTTCATTCTAGATATTGCATATTACAAAAAGAATCACAAGAAAAAGAACAGGGGACCTATTGCATTCCCAACTATCACTCTTGTAGATAAGGAGAAAGAGGTGACCTTCGCACCCATAATAGAGGAGGAAACTTAAGAAGATTAGGTAGGGACCTATATAATTCAAGTATAAGAAGGAAGATAGGATCCCAACACTGGGGATGCATAAGAAGGCCTATAAAGTGGAAAAACCATCATGCTTAAGGAAACCAAAGAAACAAAAAGCCCCTCATATAGTAAAGAATCCTCCATACCTCCTTCATAAATATAAGAGGAGAAAAGAAGGGTTTGGAAGAATATGGGGTTGAGATAGGAGGACATGAATAAGGTGTTGGAACTTGAAGAGAAGCAAAGACTTTCCTAGGAAAAATAATTAGCCAAGGTAGATAAAAGGGCCCTAAAAGTTCCCATAAGTGTAGGATCAGTTATTAAAATGGTTAGGTAGGTACCAAGTATGCCCACCAAGAAAGAAGAAGAAGCTACAAAAGAGGCATGAATGAGTAGTGAAGGATTGATTGAATAAAGGGAAGGCTATACTATAACCTTAGAGAAATAAACGGAGACAATAGAAGAACCCTAGTAGCAACAATGTGAAGTTAGCACTAAAGGAATTTCCCTAGAAGTGAGTATTGAGAAAACTTAGGATGAAGAAATAGATGAGGGGGAGAAGTCCAAGGAAGAAATTCCCAAGGATAAAATAAGTGAGTCCTTTGAGGAGATCACTAAATAGAGTGGTGGATCTATTAAAGAGGAGGAAGTACAGATAGAAAAATCCATCATCAATAAGGATGAAAAATGGTTGAATATAAGGGATAAGGCATAGGAGGGATGGGTGGATGAAGAACTTTATATGTATGAAACTATACCTACCCAAGCTACCATGACCAAGATTCATAAACAACTCTCATTTTCACTATACCACTACATGGATGAGCCCTAATTTGAGGCACATAGGGTAGATATTTTGAGTCGAGAAGATCCTGATGAAGGATAAGACTCTTTCCTTATTAACCCTCATACCATGAACCTAGTCCAATCTAGGAATGTGGTGATCAATATGGCCATATAATATGCACATCAAAACCTCATCAATGACAACAAGGTTTAAAAATGGAAAATGCTCCATAAAGGAGCCAAGGATGAAGCATAACCTACCAAATTCAAGATGCAACAACTCTACGAGTGCATAGAAACAATCAAACCATCTCTTCTAGTCAGTATCAATACTTCAAACCTTTCAAAAAAAATTGGTGTATTGGTGGAGTAGATGCTCCCAAGGTTAAAAGATGAGCTGGCACAAGAAGAATAAGATCCCAACATTGCATTAAAAAAAGAGCTAGCTAATAAGCCTAAAGATGTATAAGACCTCATCACTAGATTACATGAGGGAACAGACATAATAGATTCCATTTTCTTGAGCTTCTTAAACCAAACCTTACTTATAAATGTGTGCCTAAAGTATATAAAGGAAGAGAAGTAGAAGTTGATGGCACAAGTGTACTTGACAAGTAAGTCATAGCAGGAGTAAATCATGGGGATTTTTAATCTACTCAACCAAATCAAATATCAAGAGTAGAACCTGGAAGCACTCTTCCACACTCTACAAACTAAGACCTATGAGTAAAGAGTGATCTTAGATGGGAGTGTGGAAAAGGTAAAAGCCAATGTTGAGGCTTTCCTTAAGGAGCTAGATAAAATGGATGTGATTTCACTCACTGCTACATCCATTGAAATATATATCATTTAAAAATAAATCAAGCTCACTATTAAGGTATTTGAGGACTTCAGCACTAAACTTAAGGAGAATGTGCCCAAGTTATATGCTCCCAAGATCTTGACATCCTAGTCCAAGGGAAAACTAAAGTTTTTGTATGGGGTAATGTTGGGCCCCTTATTACACTAAGTAAAGGATTTGTGCCAGCATGACATCCACCTAGGCACAAGGGAATAATTTTATGAAATGGTTAGCCTTTGACATTTTAGCATCACCTAGAGGGTGTAATGCATATCTTGCACTAGCTAACAGGTGGTTAACTATCTGCTAAATTTTTATGGAATCTTCTAGGATTGGTGAGATGTGGTGACTATAGTGAAGAGTTTGTAAGGTTATAGATTCGATGGTTATGATGATCAGGCTCTAGCTTGGCACTCAACATACATCTTCCACCCTAGAAAAGATCTCTTAAAATCTATTTAAGGATCTCAAGTTAGTTGAAGAAGAGAGATAGGGATTTACAATAGATCTCTAGTGAAATTAATCCCTGATAGACATAGATTTGATAGCCTTTAGTCTTAAGAATTATATGGAATCCATGAAGGATCCATATATATGTACCCAAGCTCACCTATGAGCCTTTGGGTTGTTTAATTTTATGATCTAAATATATAATCTATTTTGAACTATAATTAATGATGAATTTTGTTGAATTAGCACATAATGTGTTTGGTTTACATATATTTTATGTTTCTACTAGAATGAATAATTATTGTAATGTCATATTTCAATTTTGATAAGTAATGTTCATGCATGCTACTAGTTCACATCTTTAATAAGGTCCTTATAAACTATCATGACATCATATTTATTTTTTTATATAAAATGAGTATAGGTTCTACACCACGTGTTCTTATCCTTATTAGGAGGACATATCTAGCATGTGTAATTTGAGTAAAAGTAGCCTTTTGACCCTTCAAGCACCCATATGACACTAGGCTTAGTCTATAAAAGGATTTCACCTATAGATCTACCTAAATATTTCATAGAATTGATCAAGCCCCCTAATTAACGTCTTATGTCATGACATAACTAGCCCAATACAAGCCCCATGTACTTCTTAACTATGCTTTAGGTGAGTGCATAAGGCTTGTGCCTTATGTGGATTGATGTTAGTACAACTGAGTGTTTGAATGTTGAGCACAAAGGGAATATCCCATGATTTTGCTTGGTTAAAATAAACTAAAGACAATTTTGTGAACTTCTCTACAAGAGGAATACTTTTACAAAGTCATTATTAGAGGTTTAAAATATTATTAAAACAAGGCCGTGGACACAACACAAAAAAACCTAATTTGACATATTTTTGGTTGATGCAATATTTCCATTCACCTTAGAATCACCTACATCAGACATCAAGGGTAATGAAAATGTCCATGAGCTCTTATTCATGAACCTGAGGTCATTTATAGTATGCCATATTTTTTAACTTCATATGCATTCATCTAATTTACATCTTTAACTAATCTATCCTTCCACTTGACTAAGTATTTGTAGTATTCACTACCACTTATCTTATTTCCAATATAAATGTATAGAATGGGTCCCTTTTCCTCTTTGTCTACTAGTGTAAACTGATCTCTCCCATCCATGAGTAAAAAATCCATGTTGTCACTCATTTTTACCTCAACATATGGGTAAAAATATACTACATTGAAGATAAGTGAGATGCTTACTCCATTCAATAAGTTTAATTCATAAGCATTAGCTAAGAATTTTTTAAAAATATTGTAAGCCCTGATATTCTTCCACTTAAGCTTGTTGTACTCACCTTTCAAAAACCTATCTTTATTAAAGTATATGAAAACTAAGTCCCCAACCTTAAAATTAAACTCTCTCCTTTGTATAAAAATATGCTTGTATTTTCTATCACTCTATTCAAGCCTTATCTTGACTTCTTAATACACATCATGAATATTTTGAGCATAGTATTCATCTTCCAAAATTAACCTACTCATCTAAAAAATACTTCTCAACTCACATAAACCTATAGGTAAACTACCATACACTATTTTTAAATTACTCAAACCTATAATTTAATTGATCCAACCATTGTAAGCAAACTCAACTTGTGCTGACATAAAATCCCACTAATTGGGATTGTCTTTAACCAAACATCTCAACATATTTCTAAGACTCTATTTCACAAACACTATTTACCCATCCATTTGAAAGTGATAAGTTGAATTCAAGTTTAATATTATGCCCAACTTCTTCCATAATGTCCTCTAAAAGTGTCCAATAATATTTGTATCTCTATCTGATTCAATAATTCTTGGAAACCCATGAAATTTTAAAATTATTGAAAAAATAAATTAAAAATATGTGTGGCATCACTAGCCTTATTTCATTCTTAGAAGTGAGCTATCTTTACAAATATATCAGAAACAACAAATATGGATTCATTACCTCACTATGTTCTTGGAAATCCAAGAATAAATTTTATACTTAATATATATATCATGGTTTATCTAGAGTGGATAATGGTTGATACAAACTGACATTCTAACTTTTGCCTTTAGAATGTTGGAAAATGCTACACTATGTACAAAATTCTTCACATCCATACTCATTTGAGGCTAAAATTACTTTTCCCTTAGTAATGTGAAAGTATTACATACCCAAAATGAATAGTTAGACATTCAGTGTGTTTTAATTTCAATAGGTTATCTCTCATGTAATATTGAGGCATACACACCTTCCTTCCCTTGAACAATAACCCATCTTGAATCATGTACTCTAACCATAGAGTTCGGCCCAAGTTTCTTTGATTCCTACACACTTTGATGCATCTTATAAATTTGATTCTTATTCTTACAAATCTTTCATTGAGTCAAACCTAATGACCTTCAAATTGAGATTATTCAAAATAAGATATCACCTACTCAATACATCTAAAACTCTATTAGAATTCCCACTTCTATGTTTCAAAATAAAAGAATAGTTTTGTATAAATTCCATCCATTTCATGTTTCTTTGATTAATTTTACCTTGGATATTTATAAATTGTAAAGCATGGTTATCAATGTATAAAAAATTCCTTTTTCAATAAGTAGTCTTGCCACTTGTTGAGAGCTTGTACCATTATATATAACTCTTAGTCATAGATCAAATACTTTTTCTTGACATCATTTAATTTTTCACTAAAATAAGAAATGGGCTTAACTTATGTACTTAGCATCACTCCTATGGTTGTCCCACTTTCATCACAATCAAATTAAAATACTTTTCAAAAGTTTTATAAGGCTAAAGCTAGTTTATTTTTAATTTTTCTATTCAACAATGGAAAATAACTCTCTATTGTAATAGTTCTAAAAAACCTCCAAATTTTTGACTTTGAATAGAAAAGTGACACTTAAATAGATAGAATAAGGAGATATGGAGATTATTAATTCTTATGACACCTAATTTAATATATTATTATCAAAAAAATTCCATGAACTCCATCCATTATAACATGCATAATGGTTCACAAAGGAGCTACTAGTTCCATTTTAGAGATAACTATAAATGATATACTTTATTAATCCATGAGATACACTAAAATAATATTAAAAAATGGAATATGTTGGAGGGTTTAACATAAGGATTATCTCATTTTTATAAGATCATCTATCAGCCATGGAATCATAGTTATAAACATATGATGACCACATAATTTTCACCTAAAGTATGCAAAGGACTATGGTGTAAAAAATGTGAAACATAATGGTGCACATGAACTAATTGTACTAAAAAGAGGGTAAATTTAATGACAATTTAAAGTTGAAAATTAGATCATAAGACCAAAAACTAACCATTATTTCATAAGAATAAATAAACTAAGGTGGTGTATTGATGTAGAGTCTATGAATCTAACACACTTGATATTAAAAACTATAGAGTTGTTAAATAGTAGCAAAAATCAAGAGCCCATGGCTAAGTGAAACCACAATTATCCAAGGTTATGAATACAAATATATGGGTAGATATTATAGATGGAGGGACCAAATAATAGGTGGTGGAAATGTTTGGGGAAAATGTTTCAAATGTGATGCATCAAACCACAATCAAAGGCATTATCCAAATCTTCTATTTTTTTCTAATTTTAGATGGGAACATAGAATAAAGGATTTTTAAGACTTGCACAAAAATATCATAGATACAAAATAAGCATAAAATAAAGCTATAATGGTCAAAATAAATCAATAAAAACAAATACTTTCATGTAGGGACAAATGAGGCTATACAATGGGAACATATATTAATATATACATAAGAGGTGGGATCTACCTAGATTAATTTGTAATTATGTATGCATATATAGGAAAAAAAATCTATTGACCAAAGGAGAGCCAAAAGAGCACTTGGATTCCATAAGGTCAAAATAAATCATTTTGGAAGATATGGAAGTCATTTAGAAACTCCAAGGAGAATTTAAATCTATGAGATATATAAAAATAATTTAGAGGCACAATGTAAATAAACGAAGCCCAAATTAAATTGAGGTAAAATAAGTTTCTGAACTCCTTTCACTATTTAAAGCTAAAAGGATAGTAACATTGTTGAATACCTAGTTTTGAAAAATTATGAGGAAACATTGGATAAATAAAAAGGAATCAATGAAAGTAAAGGGAGATTGTGTGGAAGATAACTCTATGTAAAACCAAGAATTATTGATTAATGAGAAAATCAATAATTTTGAAAAGGGTAATATTTTTGTTGACACTAATGTATATGTCAATATTTTGATGAAGGATGCATGGATCCAAATCAGGAAACCCACATTAGTATATTCATATAATGTACTATAATGGATAATAAGTATAAGGAAATACCAATTGACATGTTGGAAAATGTATAATTGGATATATTAGGAGTCCCATTTTGAGTTTATTTTGAATTCATAGAGATGGTTGAAGGGGATGGTTATTATTTTATGTTATATTTTATTAGTGTATCTTAAAAATTATAAAACTTTGAGATAAATCATATTGTTGAATGTATTATAATAAAAACCAATCTAAATACTAAACCAAAATATGATTTGGACAATTGCACTTATATTTATGGAAATTACTAAGGGGATTTAGATATTATCTTATTAATAGTCCATGTAGGTCTAAGAATGAATGAAAGTAATTTAAATTATTGGAAATGGCTCACAAATTACTTAGATCAGGAACAAGAGTGTTTGGATTTAGCTAGACAAGTTTTTCAGCCTCTAGATGTTATGTCCTATGAAGATGTGCCTCACTATTTATGGCATAGTTAATTGCACCTAATTAAATATTATCTTCCTATGTGATGTCATGTCCTAACTATGTGATAAATCCAAAAAAATCATCTCTTTATTTAAACAACCCTAAATCCACTTTCAACACTTGTTTAACCTATAAGAATAGGGAAAATTAGTGGGTTTAGCTAATCTTAACCACTTACAAATGAATATATGATCATTAAATATGTATCTGATACTCTAAAAAAGAGAATTCAAATCACATGTTCTCCCCATTAGGTGTATGTGTTTACTGGTGTTCATTTTATGAATTCAACTTTTAATCTATATTTTGACACTTGATAATGGAAAACTTGTCTTGGATTAAGTACCTTAGACTCAACTAGGGCTTGATCCTTGTGACTATTTTATGAATTGGTAAGTTTGGGGGAGTCTATTTCTATTTCTATGTTTATTGATTTATTAATAATATTAGATGATGTTATATACTGAAAAAGTCTTAGGATTGACATGTATAAATATTTGATCTTTTGGGTAACATATCACATACTAACATGCCACATGCATAAACCTACCCATAAAAAGGATTAAAATCTTAAAATTAACCATTTATTAACACGGGGATAGATCCATCAGGGTTAGACACCTTGAATATTCCACATGTATTTTAGTCTAATAGAATTGTCTAAAAGGCAATATTCCTAATTTAATGATATAGAGACAAAAAAGTATGATAATGAATAGGTAAGGAAAAAACTAATAGATTTATGCTGGTAATTAATAAAAAAATAAAGAAGGTTAGACACATGGAAAGTATGTGCATATAAGATAAGGGTATCCAAGAATCATATGTGTACATAACGTCATGTAAGGTGAAGGTAAGTCAAGACTGACATTTTTTAAGTGTCTAATACTATATTTTAGTCTTTAAAAATAACCCCTTTAATTCTAGTACTAAAATTAAATACTGCTAGAGTAAAAGGATAAAGAGATGTACTTGAGTGTGTATAATAGACTTTATTTTTGGGAGAAGGTTCCAAGTGTATAGCTTTATCCATACAAACCTATAGTGAAAACACAATAATCAATTTCCATATGCAAAATGAAATTTTAAATTAAATGAAACTCTTAAAATTTAAATTAAAAATAAGGAATAATATTGTAAGTGGTGAACCATGATGCACTATGATGCATTGGAAATGATTCTTTGTGTTGAAGCATTGGATAATTGGGATTCATGCTAAAACATTGGATAATTTGAGGTGATCATGCCCTAATGGATAAATGTTTTGAGATAATGGCCATGTGTTTTTAAAAAAATCCCCATCCCTTAGGAGCAGTGTTAGGACATTGAGCGAGGCTGAATCTAAACCATGTTACTCATTTAAATAATTTTTAACTTAAAGATGAAAGGGGGAGCCTATATTAAGCTCATGTAGGTGGAATCAACTATTATATATGGAATAATAGATTCAATATGTTACCTTCAGTAACATCAATGTCATATCAATGCCATGCTCCTAAAAATAGAAACTAATATTGTGTGTGTATGAAAAATGTTCATGCACCATAATATGATCCAATCAATCTAACATAGAAAATTGAAATAGTGGATACATGAATGGTATCCATGCCCCTAATATAATCCAACAAGTGCCAACATGATATATAATAATGTATAATTATATATAATTTTTCCTAAAATTAAAAAATATTTGAGAACCTATAAATTATTTTCTTATAAAATATGTGTATATGCATCACATATGCTCTTAAATATATCTCAATCTATAAATGTCTATCCCATAATCCAAACCAAATAGTTAATATCTATCCCCAGTATTTATGAAATTGGTAATTTGTACCAATTTTAACTTTCTTAATCATGTATCCTATCCTAAATTTTTAATTTTATGTATATGAAGGCTTTAATCTTTAGGAAAATTCCACTAATATGTCCCCCTTTTGAGAAGGGGAATGTATCCCATGAATTATAAGAAAATATTTAATTACATCATTCTATATGTAATCATTTAAAATCACTAGTTAACACATGGCAAATATGTCATCATATTATGAACATATCATAAAATAATATAAGAAATATATAGTGTAAGGTAAAGTGTCATGTCAAGATACATATAGTAATTAGACACACAATAGTACATATCACTAATATGAGTACTAAATAGTAACCTACATAGGAAGGTGCATGCTATGAATAAAGATATATTAATTATAAATACAACACTCGAGTGAAATTATAAAGTGATGTACTTTAGTGTGTAAAACACACTTTGTCTTTGGGATCAAGATCCTAGTGTGTAACTTTCTCCATGCAAGCCTACAATGACCATGAAACAAACAATGTCCATATATGAAATTATTTATGAAATTAAATGAAACTTTTTAAATTTAAAGAGAAAGGAAGGAATATATCTATATATGGGTGAATCATGATTCCCTATGATGCATTAGATATAATTCTTCCTATTAAAGCATTGGATAATTGAGATTCCCATTAAAGTATTAGATAATTGGGATGACCATTCCCTAATGGATAAATGTATTAAGACAAGGGCCATGGGTTCACAACTTAAATTCCCCAACACTCGTGAGTAGTTTTAGGCCATTAAGCAATGTTGAACCTCAATCATAGTACACATTTAATTGACCTTGAACTTCAATATGAAAGAGAGATTATATTTTAGGCTAATGTAGGGTGAATCAAATACTAAAAATAAAATTAAATATTCAACATGTTACCTTCAATGCCATCAATGTCATATCAATGCCATGTTATTAAATATAGTAATTGTAATTTGTGTGTGCATGAAGAAAGTTCATGCCCCATAATTTGATCCAATCAATGCCCACATATAAAACTGAAATAGTGGATTCATGAATGGATTCATTCCCATAATATTATCTAAATAGTGCCAAAACTATATAGAATTATAAATATATATAATATATATATATATATCTCATTTTTTATAAAGTATGAAAATATCAAAAAAACCTATAAGTTATGTTATTATTAAATGTGTGCATATGCATTGCATATGCCACTGAACCTATTTAAATCCATAAATGTTTGTCCTAAAATATAAACCAAACTATAAATATCTATCCCATAATTTGAACCAAACTTGTATTCTATACCAATTTGAAAATTTTGAATCATGTATCCTATCTAAAAATTTGAATTTTCTGTATATATTTCCTTGAATATATATAAATTCCACTAATATGCCTACATTTTGAGATGGGGAATGTAGCTTGTGGATTACTCATCTTAAAATAAAAGAGCTAAACATATCATGCTATATAAAAATATGTAATAATTAAAAAACACATGCTAACATGTGGAAAATATGTCATCATAGTATGAATGTATCATCAAATCATATATGGAACATGTAGTGTAATGAATATAAGTGTTATTCTAATATATATATATATATATATATATATATATATATATATATATATATATATATATATATATATATCATGTTAATGTGTGTGTGTGTGTCTGTGTGCGAAAAAAATTTAGTAACATAGTAGGAACCATCACTTATATCATTAATGAATAGTAATCTACACAATAAAGGTGCATGATATGGATCATGGTATTAGACACAAGAAGAAAAGGACTGCCAAATAAGATGGAAGATGTTATTTAGTTGGTATCTTTTGTTAAGGAAAATTCTATCATTGCAAATTTTCTAGATGCACTAGAACTAGTGAGGAAGGGTAAGACAGCAAAGGAAGGTCAAGGATATAATGGTCCATGGGGGGTTCTATTAAATAATGAGATACATGATGTTGCTAGGTTTGAACCATAAGAATTTGAGGTGATTAAGAATCCAATTAAACAAACTCAGACTGAAGGGACACTATAGAAAAAGGTGTTGAGCAGAGTTGTCCACACTATAGTATATTATACATCTATTGGGGACAATCAGTCCTTTTTTGGCTAGCTTTTCCACAGTTAGAATTCTATTTTGTACCATAAGACAAAAGAATAAATTGACCTTAGGGGTTAGGTGCTTAACCCAAAAATTCTTCCAGTGGTCCCAGTTGCTTTCCAAATTGATTTCAATGGTATGGACCAATGACATTGAGTATGAGCCATTATTTTCTACTTTTTAGATAAAATGATCTTCCTTCTAAATGGAGGGAATGTGTCTCTAGTTTAATGCCCAATTGAGGTTCTAAATGGCTTGGGATTCATCCAAGGTGATATCTTCATTGGGAATGACCTTCCAACACTTTGTTTCTTGATTTCCTAGTAATCCTTTAACTTGGATCCCCATCTTTGCTTGATCTATCCATACCACCTAACCCATGTCTCCTGGGTTGAGAGGGAGTGGGGGAAAGCTAGCCATCTTCCTAAAATTGATATTCTCTCCATTACTGATATTCCAAAGGATGCCCTTCTTCAGGATATCGTTCCTATATAATTGTAACACCTGTATGAATTTGTTAGTGAGAATAGAGTAAATATTATTAGTGTGAAGAATTATTTTATTATCTCTATGTTTAGCTTCATGTTTTTCATGTTTTATTTATAAAATCTGAACTAGTTCTACTAAAATTAACCCTATTAATAAGTTCTTATCAAATAAATGTCTAGTTAAACTTTATGAAACATAAATTATTTAAATCAACTAATTGTACGAGTCTCTTTACTCATTATTTACCATGGACCTAAAGAAACACCTTAGTTCATTTAACTATTATACAATATTTAGTTGTATTCATGCATTCATAAATCAATGTCACTAAGCACCTTTTTTAGGTAAATCATTTTGATAATAAATTTATAATTATGAACCTTTTTATCTAGGGAATTCATAAAACTCAAAGTATTGAAGGTTTTTATTAATATATACATATAATTACTCTTATCTCAAGTGTTTATATCTAAGCCATATAAATTGATTTTCCCTTCATTAATTGTTTGAAGGAGGTATCTTATAAAGTTATTTAACTTTTTGTGTGCAATGCCTAAGACAAATTCTTAGATTCCATTCATTCTAGTTAGGAATTATTTTAAGTAATATGAATAATGAACTCAATTATCATGACCTAACTTTGTGTCCCTTACATATATTTGATTATAGCTTGTTTTAGAATGTTTTGATAGCACTTGGACTGATGATGGTTTATGGTGGTTCTATTTCAGATGGTTTTGATGAGAGATACCTTAGGTAGCCATTGTGATATGTTATGTCATGGTTAATGTTCACATTACATGTATTTTACCTTGATATATATGTACTACTTGCATTGGATTTATTTTATTCTACTATATATGTTGCTTTAGTTTAGATATATTATTGTATGTTATTTCTTTAGCATGTTTTACTGATCTAGATTGATATTGATTACTCTTACAGCTATTGGTTATGTTTGCAGGGCATGCTCAAGGTCATGGTCATCAGTATTGACTCTGATCCCTTTACTATTATAAATGACTATGCTTAAATTATTATTTCATGTTTAGTGATTCGATTTGAATTGGTTATTGTTTATTATTTATATCAACATCCTTTTATTACTATTGATGTCCTATTTGGTGGATGTAGGAACTAGACTGTGAGCTAGGCTTAGTAGGGGGTTTGGACATCTACGATATACTCAAGGTGTTATTGAGCAATCAAAATTCACTCTGATAGGTATAACATGTATGATATGGTACTGAGCCACCATAGTTTGATAAGTTTATTTTGTTACCTCTTTCCATCTTTATTGGTCTCACCTTATTTGTGTGTGTGAGTGTTGTTATGGTTTCTTTCTTAGAGTAATGAGTTTTGGCATTGTTGTTTTCTATTTCCTATATTTATGTGCTTGAGGTCATTTCTCATAGGATTTTAGCAAGGTATGCTATTAGTTCATATAGACCATGTTGGGTATGTCTAGACCGTATTGGGTCTCTTTGTTCGGAATATCATCATGGGACCCCCCTTCATGGGAAATTGATTTACCATGAGCTTTGATCAACTCAAATGATTTTTCAATTATTATTATTTATCAATTTTTATATTTATCAATCGACTTTATGATTTTTATTAATTATCTATCTTAATGATTTTGCTTATTTTTTTATTATCAAATTTGGGCTGATTAATAGGATTTTATTATTAATATTATTTTAAGGAACTTGTTGATTTTGTTAATTGTCATTATTCTAAAGATTTTATTGCCTTATTAATAATAAATTGATTTAATGATCTTGTTATTTAGTTTAGTTAATGATTTAGTTTATTTTATTAATGGACTTAAGGAATTTTTAATTATAGTTATTACTTTATTATTTATTGCATTATTGAGTGTTTAACTAGTGCACTAGGAAGAAAAAGGTGAATTTTCTCTATCTTTGTATATTTTATTTATTATTTTCTTCTGGGTTGAACCCTAGGGGCATAAGAGGCAAGGAAATATAGGTCAAGGAAAAGAGGGGGAGTTACGACTGTGCATGGAAAAAGGGGATTATCTAAGAGGGGGTTGAGTAGGGGTAGGGGAAGAGAAAGGAATTGGTGGTTGTGGGAAATCTATGCTTGGCTAGGTGGGATGATCTAGCAAGAGTAGCTTATTGTAAAAATAAAAACCATACCCCTTTACATATGCCATGATTTTGTCCATGGTAGCCTGCTTGTTTTGAGTAAGTCATTCTATTGATTTTATAATAGAATTTTGGAGTTATTGTTTTATTTCCCCACTAGAAATGTGATAATTTATAATGGCCAAAATCAATTAGAACCCATTTATTCTTACTAGATGCCTGAACTATTAGACCTTTGAATTTATGGTTGCATTTTACCAAGTTAAAGGAAACTTTTTAAAATCTTGGGTTTATATATTTCTATTGGGCACTATAAGATATGATTTTGGGGCTTTTGATTTTTGGTCTATATTTATCAAAAAGTGAGAGAAGTAAACCTTGGGTTTTTGGTAATTAAGCATTTTTTCTAAGATAAAGTATTAACCAGAACACTTGTTACCTCCAAACTAGTTAAACTAGCATGATAATCACAATGATCAATTTGGTCTCTTTTTATGGGCTTGCTTCTTATGGATAGACCTATTTTCTATTAAATTGTTGATTATTTACTAGATATTATTTGTAGTCCCCTGCATGATTAATAGTGATAGTTTCAATGCCCAACTGGAGTATTTGTTAATATGGGCTTATTTTCTATTGATAATATTTTGTTAGATATCATATGTAAATAAGGACATATTTTTATGAAGCTTGACACCTTCCTTATTTGTGATTTCATTTAATCTTATTTTGTTATATACCATATGTAAAGGATAATAGATTTTTTGGAAGTTTTGATGTCTTCCTAATTTATGATTCCATTCATACTTCTAAAATGATTGGTGGCCCCTTGATGCCATACCCTCTACTATGCATATACCTTTTTCCAAATCTTAAGCTTTGGTTTATAATAAAATCAATTTCCCCTTACTGATTGTAAACCTCTGATTTACTCTTGTTGTTTGGAGTGAGTTTTTCCTCAAACTGGATTGGGTTATATTTATTAGTATTAGACTATAGTTGTTTTATTTCACTTTATTTGGAATGAGGTTACATTATTATTTTGGTTTTAGATTTATTGAAACATTCAAAGGAATTAAATGTTGGCCGTACATGGCCATTTTGAATCCAAATCAAGTTTATTTTCTATTAATGAATGATATGTTTTTCCTATTTTTGACTTGATTGAGTTAATTTGTTTGTTGTGGGTAGAACCCATTGTGTTTAATCAATTACACTCAGGCAAGCCTCTTGGTTTGAACTATAGACTTGGCTAGACTTATTAGTCTTTTTAATTAGATATGGTAGATCCTAATTTATGACAAATAATCTTCTATAAAGATTCATGGATGCCTTGGGTATTACTTAGGATGATTGGTTTATTTAGGTGATATCAGTTATATATCATCTATGTTGACTAAATTGCTTATCTCAACCTTTTTGACTATTTTTATAAGTCTTTTACTAGTGTCACAATATCTTTTATATACCTCTTACCTCTCCTGAGTACCCATTGGCCAAAACCCTCCACCAAGATGATGGTTGGGGTGGTAAGGCCACCGATGGTTAGGCTCATAAAGGTGGTTTTGAGGGGTGTTCTCCTTACCATGTTCATCTTATTATATTTATGTACCTAGATTTCATATGGAAAATTTTATCTTGTCCATTCCTATTGGTGTGTGATATTGACATGTTATATTGTGGTTGGCTACCCATTTTATGTTATGGCTCCATCTACTTACCTTATGCATCCTTGTAGTATCATTATGTCGAAAGAGGACAATATGGTATATGATGTTATTATTGATGGCATTATTGATAATAATGGCTAGGTTCCTATATATTTAACCAATTGTATTCATTTATTTGGTATGCATTTATGTTTGATTCTATATCTATATTTAAACCATAACTATAACTCTATTTTTCATATGTTATGCTTTGATTCTTATATGTTGTTAAATACATATTGGGACAATATAGAAATATACTTGATGATGTGAATTAAGCATGAAGTTAAAATGAAAAGTTATATTGGAACATCAATATCTATATTGTTTCTAGCCTTAAATCCATATGAAAGAAAGATGGTATTGTCTTATGGTATGCAGAAAAATATTTAGAGGTTTTAAATTCCCTTTATGGAGTTATGAATATATATTTAGATTTCATGAAAAATATTATCTAGTGACATTCTTATAGCATGGAATGCTAATTTAGAATATAGACTTACCTATTGTTTATGATAATATCATGATGATATCCAACTATATTGAGGGATATTGTTATTTTTGAAACATGTTCAGTAATGTGTTAAACTTGGGCATAAATCAATAGCCATAGACAAAGTATGCAACCTGTTATATGATTAATGCATACCCACTAGAATTATTATTATGATGATGTTTTATGATCTTATGGTTTCATGGTTTATAAAAAACTAAGGGATTAAGGTACATATATACAAGTTGGTTATTCTTGAATATACAGAGGTGAAATTATTACTGTATAGATGTTATGTTGTGTATACTACACCTAGAAATCATGACCAACATATGGGTCTACCTTATGGATGATAAATGTTTACTTCCTTATTATGGTTTAGATTAAATACTGGCTCATTTTGATTGTATAAAAACTCTTAATTTGTGGCATTTTTACTTGAAAACATGATCTGTGGTATGTTATAACTTGGGCTAAATCAACCGTAGTAGTTAGACTATGTAATCAATTATCTTAATGATAAAAAGTAATGTGTTTTCACTATTATAGTTGGTTTTTCTAATGGTTTTGCTATCATTTTAAGTGAGATTATTTATATTGATTAAGTAATGAAATAAAACCTAATTAATGACCTTCTCTATATGGGTTTGTATTATTGGTTGTGGTTCTTACCCATAATGCCATAGACTATTAACAAGTTTGCAAAAAGTTTATTATTCAGTTGGTTATAATTCAACCCTTGTTTAATGGAAGGTTGGTTATATTGTTATTAATGAATTTATGAGACATATGGTCATTGTATTATAGGAGGAAGTGTGTGTTTAAAATTCTTAAGATTACCTTTGGCATTGAATATCCTAGTATGCCTTATATTGTGATTATTAAATCATGGAATAATCCCTGTGAATGGTAATTAATCCCTAAATTGAGATAAGGATCCTATATATTGTGTAAACTTATAAAGTATACTATGATTGGTGGTTTAATAGTCCACCTTGATAATGAGTTATTAAATCATGACTTTCCTTAATGAACACATGAGTTAATGCCTGAGATTACTTAAGTAATTATTCATGCATGGACATATGCATATTAATTGAATGACATGAATGCCTAATGTTTTATATAATAACATGATATTATAACCAAAGGAAAAGTAAGAAATATATGGATGCAAGAATCCTATGGATGACTTATGGAATGGTACATCTATATCATGAGAAATAATTTGAATTTTCCTAATGCACCTATATGTTTATTTATTAAGATGCTCACTTGTATGATGTCATTCACCTTGAGCTAAGTGCATTATGAATCATCTAATTTAATGAGAACAATTATTTCATCATGGAGTTATATCCTATGTGTGACCTTAATCAAGTAAGTAAAGGGGGTGAAATGTTCCCCAAAAACTTTGGATCATGGTATAGAGATTAATGGGGGTAGCACAAGGATTGGTCCTTTCTTGGGTGAATTCCCAAAGGTTTTAGACTTTTAAGCTTATGTCATGTTGGTTTTTAGCAGTGGTTTAGAGATCTCCACTTGATCTCACAATATGATAAGACTTGCCTAAGAAAGTTAGTTAGATGGATTCTTATGTTTACTCATTGGGACCTCCATGCTTAAGTGTTTCAATCCTCCTTTATCTTGTTTGTATGCTTAGAAAATGGCTAGAAAGATAAACTTAGATATTTTTAATTCCATTCTTAATATTATTAGCATCACCTAATGGAATGATAGGAATGTTGGCTATAATTTTTATTAATACCCTATCTATGTATGATTTATGTAGCCTCTTGGACTATCGAACCATGACCGATAGGTTGATTTGACACTTAGGTAGGCATAAAGGTTCCTAGGTGGTCTAATAGATAAGGTGAGTGCCTTTACATGTTCTAATAGTTATCAGTATAGATCCTCATATTAATACCCCCTTAAACAATATATCATTATAAGGTGAACATACTTCTCTATGGCATTTATCCCTAGGTAAGCATCTAAGGTGAACCAATTTGGTTATTGGTTATTAGTACCTTATTTAGTTATTTGTGGAGATGTATTGCACTACATTAAAGTTATGTAGTAGGGCCTAAACACCAATCCATTGTATACTACAAAAGGTAATTCTAAATTTTTTGGGTTGTTTCATCTGGTATCAAAGCTTGTGCTTTAAAGGTTTTGGATGAATTTTGGGCACATTAAACTAATTTTAACATATTATTGTAAAGGTTGGTTGAGATTTTGTGTGATTGTGCATACTTTTATAAGGCTTGTGATTGCATAGTACACCTTTAGATGGCTAAAAATACACATAATAACAAAGTGCATATTTTTATGAAAGATTATTTTATATCAACATGTATGCGTATGCATGGGGATGGTTGAATAACAATTGTATGGCTATGTTACCCTTGTTAAGATTGATTTGGGATATTTTATGATTGAATGCATACTGAACCATGGTTGGAAATATAGCTTGTGTAGATAAATATATGTCTTATATGATTTGAGAAGGCTATGTCATGACCTTTATAAAGGCACTTAGCGTCTTGGGTGGATTAAATAGTTCTTTGTTATGCAAGCCTAAAGTGTTATAAATTCCTAAATTATGGAATGTATGTGTGTGTAAAAATAAATAAATTTATGAAATGATTTTATGATTTTCACCCATAGCCTTAGTTTGGTGTTAACTTGTATGGGCAAGTTAATGGGAGACTAGTGATAATTGCTTCACCATTAAAAGTGAATAAATAATGTTTGGTATCTATTATTGAATTATATGGGCAAGTCATCAGTAGATGATTAAAACATTATGACCTTAGGAAGACTGAGGGTTAGGATCAAACCTAGAGGGTTGTATAAGGTGAGAGTGTCTAATTTACTTGGGTAAATCAGTAAGGGTTAGGATCTCTGCTTGAGGAGGAGCATCTTGAGTTGATTTAGAGCTTGATTTTGTTTATGCTTTTAGCCTCTTTTGAGTTAAATAGAGAATCATGTGGCTTCATAACTCTAAAATTATGAAATTAATTTAAGTGTGTGGAATGTTTCTTTTGATCATTGGTATGTTTCCATCTATGATAATTATTTTGATCATGGATAGGCTGATTTCCATGAGGATGTTATGATAATCAAGGATATTTTTTAAGTCCATGGGGATGTTGATTTGATTTTGGTTGAGTTATGCACCAATTACGATGCCTAATTGAAACCTAGATACATTTTAACACTTATGAGGATGTCTTTTGTGATATTGGACATGTCTTACATCTATGAGGATGTTTATTGTGATTTCAATTAAACTTGTTGATGGTGGGAAATTATAATTTCCATAATAGTGATATAGCATTTACCTTGTGCCTTGGCTAAGTTCACCCTTTTCCAAAGTGATGTTTTATCAAAGAAAGCATCACCATTCAACTTGTGACTTATTGGATTAAGTCAATTATAAGAATTATACTATAAGCTTGTTGTTGTGATTGTGAGATAATGCCTTGGTGGACATTGATAGCTTGCATAAGCAATCCATTTGATGATACTAACGTATAATATCTTGGGAGGTTCAAGGGTGTTGATTAATCCTAGAGGGTCTATAGGGTGAGTGTAACTATATTACTTGGTTAAGTTAGAGAGTTTTGGAGATATTTTATTATTATTAGTAGCATGATCCATCTATCCATTATGTGTGAATATTGTTGGTAATTTTTTGAAAATCATAGAGATATATTTTATGGGATTTGTTGGAACACAACCTTCCTTAAGAGAAGATGATCCTAATCTTATATCCTTGGGACTGATCATGTTTTTCTATATGATATGTGTTTTGTGTCATTTGGATGGCATCTAGATAATTGGTGACCCGATGGGAATCATGGACCCTTGTGCTTCAGTGTCATGTGTGTTAATTATTGTGATGTGTAAGTACCTTGGCATAATAATTAGAACACCTAAGTCACATATGCATAATTTATTTCATTTGGTTTCTTATTATATGTAAAACTATTATGTGTAGTGTAAATTATTACATTTCATTAATTATGTTAAATCATGAGAAATTGTATCTTTACTATATTATGTGCATGTAGTTAACCTTCTAGGTTTTCACATTTTCTTCTTGATATCAACATTATTAAATAAACATTTTATATACCTGATTGTTTGTTGTTAGCTATGGAACATGAAAGTGATGGTAATTTACTTGTGTAAATAAATCTTCCACTTCTAAAATCAACCATGTGAACCTTACTTTGTTATATGCTTCTAAATTATTTTATGAGAATTTTGTGTATATTGTTGTGGAATAAATGTGAATTTTTGTTTCTATAATAATATTATGTGGTAATGTGGTTGTAAGATACTCATTTGATGTGTCTTTCCCTCTTGAAACTAACCTATATTGATTGAAATTTGCCAAGGTATAATGTTGTATTGTATGGTGTAATCCTACATCACTACTCTAGTCTTGAGTATTGGTTAAAGTATGAGGTTGAGGGTAGAGAAGCACTACATCTGAATTGATTTTGACTAGGTATGGGATAGGAATTGGAGTCTCTCACAAGCTAAAAATCCACTTTTCCCCTTTGCACAAGTAGCCCTTTGATTCATTTAGATTGTGTACCATTAGTGCCACAAGTTGGCCATGGGATCTTAGTGAAAATGGTCACTTTATGTATTTCAAATTATTTTAGCCACCTCTTGGAGGTTGTGGTAAAAGTAACTTGTGCACCAAATTTTATATTTGAGCAATATTACCAAAATTAGCAATAAAACCTAAAACTCAATGACATTAATAGGAATAGATAAAAGAGGTAAATCAAAATAAATAAAACATGTTTACCATAATTGTTACCTCCTTATTCCTCAATTCTAGGACTTGCATTTGAATTTTTTAATTTTCAAAATTTGAATTATTGGATTTCTTGTAAGATATTAACAATGGCTTCCAATGGTTGTGTGCAGAGGATAATGGCTTAGATGAGTGATAGAATGTTGTTATGGATGAAATGGTATTATAAAAATGATGAATTTATGGCTTTCTAATTTTATTATGGTTTAAAATTATCTTGGTCATGGTCCAAGCATGGACTTTTATTTAATAATAGAGGTAATTTAAGGGGAATTTAAAATTATTTATAAGTCTCTAGTTTAAAGACTTCTAGAGTCTTAGAGGAGATTCTCTAGTTCTAGAGGCTTATTAGTTAGTTTAGGGGATAATAGGGGGATTAGATGGGATTTAATGAGGTTTAGGATTCATAGGGATGTAGGAGTGGATAGGGTAGCTAGGGTGGTAGTTGGATAAATATGAATTTTAAATTGGCTAGTTGGTTTAAGGAGTAGGTTAGTAGGTAATAGGATCTATTAGGGATTCAATAGTGAAATTAATTTATTTGAATGTGGTAAAGGCTTATGGTATATAGTATGAGATGGGGATTATTATGCCATTATTTATTTTGGATAGGAAATGTAGGAGTTAGACTAAATTAGTGGAAATTAGTATAATTAGTAGGGTGAGCATAATTTAGTGTATATATTTTACCCATATTTGAAAGGAAATTATGAGTGGAATGAGTAATTTTATTTTAAATAAAAACCATGGTGTTAAATGGTGTTTGATGTTATTAGGGTTTTATTCCCGCTTGAATAATAATGTGGGGAGAAATAGACCTAGATCTCACTCAAACAAAGATCATAGGGTGGGATAAGACTAGGATCATAATGGGGTTGGGATACCCTAATTGACCAAATATATACCCCCAAGAGTGAAGTGGATAGATTATTTTAAGTGATGGTGATGTAGATATTATCTAAACATTCTCATTTTACCTATTTTCTCAATTTCTATACCTACAAATCCATCTCTTGCATTCAATTCTTGATTCACTTACTTGTAATCCTACTTAATTTTCTCTCAAGAAACACTAATAATCTCTTCCTAAAGTTGATTAAATTATAATATCCTATGTAATCAAAGTTATAATAAACTCACAATAACCTATCACACTATTCCAATCCATATCAAATCATATTTATCAACATCTTGCATTTCACCTTCCTTCACTCACTTTCCCCTTGTCCTATACAACATGCAACAATGAATATATATTTCCTAAAAATAAATCATGGTGGTTTTGACCTTATATGTGCTCCTCATTACCTTTATAGACCTATCAAATTACTCCTCACCTTTCACAATTCATTAATTCAATTTTATATAACTCTGCCTATATTTACACTAATCTAGTAGCCATATTTTAAGCAATTTCTTTTCTAGATAGAATAGTATTGGTGTACCTTGAGAAAATATTGACTATTTTAGTAACCCTTTTCCACCAAAATTTTACTTCCAAGGTTTCATAATCAAACTCCATCACTAATTCACATTTCTAACTTCAATTAGCTCTATGTTTACTCTTTTTTAGGTCTCTTAGGTTTTTTAGACCCTTGTCTACACATAGTGCTCTCCTAACATACATAAAGGTAATGTATCACCCAAAAAACAATAAAATATATTTATCTACCTCATAATACATATTTCCACCAAGTTACATGAAATTTGTTTTGTTAAAAATGTTTATATTCTCCAAACCCTAGTTTAGAGTTTTCTTTGACTTAAACTCAGCCAAGAGGCTATAATCTTCAAATAGGAACATTACTTGATGTTTAAAAACCAAAATTTAGGTTTAAAATGTATGTATTAACCTAAATCACATTTTTATATCCTTTTAAATCTCACAAACATCTATTATCTCACATTTATACACCAAACACACTCGATTAGACATAGTAATGTCTGGTTACAAGTCTGCATCTCAGCTTAATATCTCAAACATCATTATTGATCAAACATAATATTAAAACATATTTAAAAGGGTTTAAATATACTCACAAAAACATTATTTATCATGGTAACTTGATCCTTGATTATATTTTGTCATGAATTTGCATACACAATACACTATGGTTTTAAACTATCTACAAGAAATAGGGGTATAACAGATAGATTTATATAGTTTTCCAAATATTATTTATTTATAATGAGTCTTGTTATCTTAATATATTAAATTCACAATTTTAATCATATGTAATACACTCTGTAACCTTCACTTTTAATCTTCTTGGCCATGTTGGTTTGCAATTCAAGAATCTCACTATACACAGGGGTCTACTTTTATTTCATTTGAACTCTGTGTGTCTTTCATCCAAGTTATATAAATACTATCCTAAAATATATAAATAAAAACCTAACCACTATATTTCCAAACATGTTATGAAACATCCACACAATCTTTCATGTAACAATATGATAAAGATAGTTTTGCAACTTGATCTCAATGTATAAACATGGTTATCAATACATGTTTAGAATATGGTTTATTCCTTTCACTATTACTTCAAAAAAATTCCTCAATAATAGATACATCTCACGTTAAATCATACCTATAAACATATGAATTTTCATTCTCTTATCCAATCAAATAATTACAATGGTAGCAATAATAAGATTTAACTGCAAAGGGTATGTATTCATTCAAATATCAAAAATAGGGATTTCAAACATCCCCTTCCTTTTTTAACAAAAAATTTAAAATAATTATCCATTCCTTAATTTTAATGGAATCCCCTAAAATAATCCAAAACTGACTCTTTTATCCTAACAAGAATCCATAACTTAATTCTTGGCTCTCTTTTCCACATAGAGATTCCCTTCATACATAACTATTTCTTGATTTGCACAATATGACTTTTTCAACACTATGACATTGGATTTATGACCTATATTAATATTATATAGGGTATAACCCCATAAACATGTTTATTACATCCTTTTCCACCTTCACTCATTGCATAAAAGTTCTTATAAAAAATTCAACAACATGCAAATTTTAAATAGTGCTTTTGGAGGGAAACCTATAATTTTAATTATATGCATCTAAAATCTCTCTAAGCCCACACATGGACCTATTAATACCTATATCACCTATAAATCACCTAATAGATCAAATGAAAACAAAAATGGTTCATTTTTTGGGTCCTCATGGGATGCCCCTACATCAGATGGGTTCTAGACAAATGATGACTATCTAGAAAGAGTCTTGATTGATAGACTTTCATTGATTAAATGGGATGGGTTTGAGCTGATGATAAGTCTTATAAAAAGGATACATGCTTAGGGATGATTTAAAGGGGATAATATTGATAAGGATTGTTGATTAGAGATAATGAGCTACTTCCCATTAGATTTTGGGATTACACGTGATGTATAATTATTGAATGACTAATCTGAGAATGGGATGATGATGATGGGTAATTATGGTTGAGCTATTCCTGGGTATGAAAGGTAGAACTAGGTGCTAGCTACATAGTCTTAAAAGACCTTAGGCTGATGTAGTTCTTGATGTAGGGTAAGGTAGATGACAAGGGGTTAGATAAATAGTGTCCCTAGATGATGTTAAAAGATGAATAAAAGAGATTAGATGAGGATAATGGGTCAATTAGACCATATTTAGGATAAATTATGTTAGTAATGGGTTATTAGGGGTGTATGGGAGGGGTCATATAGGATAAAATAGTCAAAAGTGGGTCATTTTATCTTATTGACTTATTATGATTTATGTTCTGAGGCATAACCATAGACCAACTATCCCAAGCTTCCCATCATGGTGAGAGAGTCTGAGAGCACCAAAGGGAGGTAGACACTAGACCTACGGTGAGTAAAAATACCCTAAATCTATTATTTCATTGATTATTTCTAGGTTTAGTAGATTTTAGACCTAGATTTAACAAGAATAGATGCCATCAAACTCACTCTGGTAATACCATGACTAGTGATTTTTCCCTCAATCATGATATTATTGTTGTAAGTTGTGGCTTTGTAGGTTTGACCTAAAATATTTCAACACCACAACTTCTCAATTTTAGTATTATAATATTATGAGAGGGGATTCATGATATTATAATATCATGACTGGAAAGTAATAATTTTACAATATTGCTACTATTGAGTTATGGTATTATCAAAACCATGATTAGGGTAATTTTACAAGTAATGATATTGTGAAGTCTAAGAAAATGGGTAAGTTAAAGGATGGGGATGAGTTAGTTTGGGTGATGCTAGATCTTAGATTAGTTGGTTAGCTAGGTGAGGTAGGTAGGTTAGATGGATGGGATGGGGTAAGGGGATTATGTAGATGTTAGATGGGATTATATAGATGTTAGATAAGATGGATTAAGGGTATTATGTAGATATGGGTAAGTTATTTAGAGGAGGTTGATTTAGTTAGATGTTAGCATAGTCTAGGTGTGGGGATGTATGGTAGTTTATGGAGTGATATGGATGTAAGGATTAGGGAATATCTAAAGTTTATATGGATTTGGATACTGAGGAAAGATGAGTTAGGATAGGGATGTGATGCTAGACATAGTGATGGGTGGATGGTGATTGGTGTAAGAGGATATAAGCATGATGATGTCACAATTGTGGCATCTAGAGGTGTTGTGTGAGATGTGGTAGCTAACATCAGTGGAGTTTGGGGTACTAGAATTGGTTAGGTTACATGATGTGGCTACTATGATTATTATTCATATTGATTGGGTTATAATCATAGCCTTAGTTGAGTGATGTCACTTAAAGATGAGCACCTTCAATTTTTTACTAGGGAGATGACTATGATGTTAGAGGTGTGTATAGGATATTTCACTTACCTATTTATGATGATAGGATATATTGGTAGTCATGTACATTAATGCAAGCATTACAATGCTTAGGGGATGGATTATAGGTGGGATTAAGATATAGATGAATTGATATTAATAGATGTTTATGTGAGGGGATGTTATATAGACTAACACTAGTGGTGATGTCTCTTGTTTTTGGTATTCTTCTGCTAGATAAGAGTGGACAGTAGTTCCACCTTAGTTTGGGAGATGTAGTTGTAGACATGGTATATGATCATTGATTGTTTGCCTAAGGGCTAGTTATTTTAGCACATTTATATAGAGAGCTATACCTAGGTGCATACAAGAGGGCACATAGTTTTAGGCCATCATTATTGCTGTAGATATAAATCTTGGAGAACATCACTATCCAATGGCCATTGGAGACACTAGTCATTTGGGAGTTTGAGTAGCTAATGGTATTTCATTGGCAAGTATTATTAAGATTGCATCTAGGGTATGATAGTGAGGTGAGGTTATATAGAGAGTATTTTGACAACCTATGCCTAGAGCACATTACATGGATGCCCTATAGAGGCATCCAATTTGGCTGGGATGACAAGGTAGTGACCTAGTTTATGTCGATAGAGTGTTATTTGATGGGTCGACATGATTTTATTATTGAGAGATATCATCCAGATCAAGTATAGATATAATTTGGATTTATATAGGATGTGTTAGGATGAGAACACTTATTCACATGTAGTGAATGAGAGAGGCCACAAGCAGGGAGATCGATGTATAGAGTAGATTGCCACATGGATTATGATAGTCTTGACCCAATTAAATGGGATTTATATACACCCATTCCTAATATAAGCATTATGGTGGCATATTTAGCTTGATGATAGCCTCAAATACATATGAGATTGATAGAACATTAGGTTTTGGTTAGGTGGGGTATTATGAAGAGGGTTTTGTAGGCTTGGGCTTGACTATAGAGGAGGGGGAGATGGGTATTGGCATGCGGTAGATGTGATGGTGTGGATGGCCTAGATATAATGGATGTAGATGGAGGGGATGGAATTTAGGTGGTGGTAGTAGCATAAGTGGGGCCTCAAGCCTAGGTACAAGCACAAGGGCCAGTAGGGCCATATGTATAGGTTAGAGTGCATGTAGTTGGTAGTAGTGGTGTAGGACTTTCTCAACCACCTTTGTCACAAGATGAGAAGTCTTAGGTGATATGATTATAGGGTGAGATTTATGTGTGCTTATTAGAGATTTCAAGTTTGACGTATGAGAGAGATTAGTTATAAACCTATCTTCAAAGTATGATGGTAGAGAGGGATAGGTAGCTAGCACATGCATAGGGGTAGATTGTTGTATTACAAGCCCAAGTTGCATAGAGGGATGTGTAGTTGGCCCAATTATAGGGATAAATTACTACATTATAGAGGGATGTGATAGGGGTGTAAGAATAGGTAGTAAAATAAGATGGGTAGCTTTCTAATGCACAAACATAAATTTCCACCTTATAGAGCCAGGTTGTAGGTTTTCAATGGTAGGTTGGATAGTTGTAGGCTTGCATTCAAACTTTGAAAAGATAGGTAGAGGTAGTTAAGAGGTCCAAGGATGTGGATGACTAAGTGGTGCAAGGGTAAGGTATGATGAATGTTATGTATAGTATTATGTTACTCATACATGAGGAATAATACTATTGAACCTTGTATGAGGTAGTAGTACTAGCTGAATGTTGTGTAACATCTTTTTGTGCTAGCTAGTCATCAATTTGGTAGCCTTCTAGACATGCTCAAGGACCTCTAGGGCTATTAAGGACATGACAACTATGATTTTGGGACGTATATGTATACATATAGAGGGTATTTTGTATTATTAGCTAATTGTTTCCCCATGGGATCATGTGATCTATATTATAACTTTTGGCATGTTTTCCATATGGACATTGTATATTAGACTTTGAGGTGTGTGTGTGTGTGTGTGTGTGTGTGTGTGTGTGTGTGTGTGTGTGTGTGTGTGTGTGTGTGTGTGTGTGTGTGTGTGTGTGTGTGTGTGTGTGTGTGTGTGTGTGTGTGTGTGTGTGTGTGTGTGTGTGTGTGTGTGTGTGTGTGTGTTTGTGTGTGTGTGTGTGTGTGTGTGTGTGTGTGTGTGTGTGTGTGTGTGTGTGTGTGTGTGTGTGTGTGTGTGTGTGTGTGTGTGTGTGTGTGTGTGTGTGTGTGTGTGTGTGTGTGTGTGTGTGTGTGTGATGATGAGATTTAGTGTTGATGGGCATATATGCATTATTTATTGATTTTATATTTTGGATATGAAATGTATTTACTTAGATGATGTGATTGGATTAAACATTATGGTTTTTATGTATAATGATGTCATGATGTATATGTGATGTATATGATGGATGGATTTACTATTTTATTGATGATGTATATACTTTGATTATTATGGATGAGGTTACATCTAAGGCATATGGGATATTTCTTTGATTTATGGATGTTATATGATGTGTATTGGTGTTTTTATGGATGCCATAGTATACATGTGTAGATTATGATTTTAATTACAATCTATTGTGGTTTATGTATAGGTCACGATGGTTACACAATTTTCCCTATGGGGTGTATAATCCTATATTTCATTCATTTTATCTTCAGTTGCTATGATAAGAATCCTCCTACACCATGGAGGTAGGTCTATGATCGGATGGGATAGATTTAAGCTTTGGGTGAGGATAGATAGGTTAAGATAGGAAGGGGAATAAGTTTTTGGAGGAAATAGGAAATGGTTTTGGAAGCCATAAAAATATATGCAATCCTTTTTAATATTGCATATTTTAGCTATGTGTCAAGTATATGATAAGTATGAGACACATTAATATATAAGAGTGGGGGAACTCCATTTAAAAGATGACTAATCAAATAAATATTTGATAGTCACCTATAACATCCTCATTCCCATGAAAACAAATAAGATAAAATATGCACAAAGTGCTATAAAAACAAACTTAACACATGGAACTCATTAATATGTACATAAAGATCTTACACACATATATAAAATAAAACACACAAATCACATAAGACAATCAAAGGAAATAATGATGATGTTGATAGGGATATTTACATAGGAAATGAAGTGATTAGGAATAATTATATACAATGGATTTAGTGATAATGTAGAGGCTATATATAAGATATGTGATACCCAAAATTTTGTCTATGTCAGAATGGGGCTCTAACCAAGTTACAAAATAGGGGCCATGATGATATTTTGGGAATCAATGGCATTGTGTATGCTCAAAAACCTAGAAAAGGAAATTTATACATTAAGACCCTCCATAATGATGATTATGAGTGGGACAATTTGGACTTGAGGCATAGTGACAACAAAAGATGAGTGGTGATGGGATATGGCTTTGAGGTTAAAGGGGAAACACACGTGTCAAATAAGATTTGGGAAGGTGTGATGGAAATGATCAAGATATGATGGGACTTGGAGATATGTAGACTAAGTATGGATAAGTGACTTTAGAGAACCTTCCAAAAAATAGCTTTGAGATGCCATGTCCTTTCCTTTTACTAAAGTAATTATCCCACATTACTATTCAAAAACCACATGATGGATGCCCATTATTGAAACTAGGGTCAAGGTTATTTTACCATGACGTCGAGAACCAGTCTCCATGATGGTACTTACCCAAGGTGCTAGTGAACTAGTTTTTACCATTTAATGATTTTTTTTAGAATACTGGACTAGTGGGGAGATGTGATGGGTGGATGGACTAGGTATAAGATGCCCTATAGATGGAGGATGTAAAGACCTAAGTTAGGTGAAGTGCTTTAGATGCATGATGTTCATGGGGTCATTAATTTCTTATCCATCAAGCATGTCCAATTTATATGCTTCTAAATTGAACTTGAAAATGATGATATAGGGACCTAACCAATTGGCTTCAAATTTCCCCTTCTTATCTCTATCAACATTTCTATTTTTCTAATTCTCCTTTAGAACTAAGTCACTAACTTAGAACTCCCTAGAACTAGATTTTCTTATAGTATTGGCATTTTAGTTTATTTCGATATGTTTGTAGTTGATCCAATGCCTTCTAATGCTTTTCATCCAGGTGTTCCAGTTCCTATAGACATTCATACCTATGATTATGGTCAATGATAATGCCTCTTAGGGAAAGTTGAAGGGAGGGAAGCTCAACTTCCACTATAAAAATTTATTTAGCCACATAAACTAAGGCATATGGAGTTGCCCTGGTAGGTGTGTAGACTCTAATATGGTAAGACCACAAAGATGGATATAGTTATGTGTGCCAATTTATATCTACTTGATTAACTATCTTCTTGAGGATTTTGATGAGGATCGTATTAGTTGATTCTACTTGTTTGTTTCCTTGGGGATAATAGGGAGAGGAAAAGTGCTACTTGATATGATATTTTTGACATAGGCCTCAACTTCCTAGTTCTTAAATGATTTTCCATTATCTAAAATGATATTGGTAGGTATAACAAAATATAAAATAATCTAATTGATAATAAACTTGGAGATATGGAGGCCCATTATATAGGTAAATGGCATTGCCTCTACCAAAGATAAAATAATCCATTGTCATGATAATGAATTTATGACCATCAAACAAAGTTAGATTAATATTTCTAATTAAGTCAAGGCCCCATATGGGAAATGGCCATGGACTCATGATCAGCTATAATTACTACACCAAAGTGTGAATGATATTTTCATGTTTCTGGTAGGCCATGAATTTTTGCACATATTGATAAGAATCTTGTTCCATTGTTGGTCAGTAATAGCTAGTTCAAAAGAGTTTCTTAGCTAGGGCCATTCCACTAATATGCCCACCATAGACACAATCATGAACTTCCTTGATCACTTGAGAAACCTCTACTAATGTCAAACACCTCAATAAGGTTCCATCATAGCCTTGATGATAAATCATACCACCTAAGATGGTGTATCAGGAGGTGTGATGAATGAAGGCTTTACATTAGTGATGGTTGAATTTTAAGGGGAGGATGTTATCATGGAGGTACTTATAAATTTAATTGTACTAAGGGAGTATAGGATCATTAATTACGCAAATTTGAAAATGATCTATAGACTAATGGGCTAGAATAATTAGATGCTCAATTAGAAAATCACCTTCTAAAACATCTTCAGGGAGATTGATAAGTGTGTTAATAGTTGTTATTGAATCAACCACTTTGTTTCTTCCTTTTGGAACTTACTCAAATGTTATAAATTGAAAAATTGATTTTAACTGATCCACCAACTACTTATAAGGAAGTAACTTTTCATCCTTTGTTTGGAATTCATAGTTGACTTATTTGATAATTAACTACAAGTCACTAAATACTTGCAAGTACTAGATGTTCCATTGAATAGCTAGATAAAGACCATCTATCAAAGCTTCATATTCTAAAATTTTTTTGGTATATGGGATGGCAAGGTAGAAATCTTTTAAAATAAGGTTACCTTATGGGGTGACAAGGAAGATACTTGCCCCTAACCCATGCATGGTGAATGAGCAATTAAATTATAATTTCCAGCCATTGGCTTGTGAAGTATTCATTATGGACTCAGCTAAAAAAAATTTGACAAGGGTCTCAGTCACCTCAAGTGGTGCCTTAGTTAATTGATATATGATAACTTGTCCCTTTATAGCCTTTTGGTTGACATATTAAATGTAAAATTCACTAAGAAACATTACCTATTTTTCCATTATTCCAGTAAGAATAGATTTGGATAATAAATATTTTGAGGGATCAACTTTAGAAATGAGTTGTACTTGATTATTTAACATATAGTGCCAAAGCTTATAAGATGCAAACACCATAGATAAACATGCTTGTTATATTACAGTGTAGTTTAAATCATAGGATATTAATGTGTGATTTAGATAGTATATGGCTTGCTCCTTAAATTGATCATTATGTTGAGATAGAAGAGTATTTATTGTACATGGAATTGTGTAAATGTATAGGAGTAAAGGTTTTACCAAGATTTGTGGTGATAATATAGGTGGATTGGCCAAATATTATTTGAGATTTTCAAAAGCTTGTTGTCATTCTAAATTTCAATAGAAGGTATTCCCATTCTTTAGTAGATGGGTGAAGGGGTGACATTTATCTGCAAGCTAAGAAATGAAACACCTTATGGCTTGTATTTTACCATAAAGACTTTATAGCTACTTAAGATTGTGAGGTGGAGGCATTTCTGTGATTACCTTAACTTTTTTAGATCTACTTCTATGCCTCTTCTTAAAACTATAAATCCCAATAATTTTCCTAAGGTGACACCAAATACACATTTCTTGGGATTCATCCTAGCTTTATACTCTTGAAATCATTAAAAAATCCTTCTTAAAAGCACATGGTGTTCGGATCTTTAAGAGATATTACCCCAAAATGTCATCAACATAATCATTGATGATGTCATGTATCATGTCATGAAAAATTATGGTCATGGATTGTTAATAAGTTGAACCTACATTTGTAAGGCCAAAAGGCATGACTTGATAACAAAATTTTCCCCATGGAATAATAAAATTCATTTTATTTCGGTCCTTAGGTGTAATTTTGATTCGATTGTACCCTGAGAAACCATCCATGAGGGAGAGCATTTCATAAACTATAGTAAAATCTATAATCATGTTGATTTTAAGGAAGGGGAAGTCATCTTTTGGACATGCCTTATTGATATCTCAAATTTTTTTACAAATTTAAATTCTGCTTTGAGGCTTGGTTATAGGAACAATATTATAAATCCAATCTAATTAATCTATAAGGTAGATAAATCTAGCTTCCAAGAATTTTTATAGTTCTTCTTTGACCAATAATGCCACTTTAGGATTCATTTTCATATCTTTTGCTTGATGGGTTTTGCATTTGAATGCAAAACCAAGTGGTGTACTACTAGTGAGGGGTCCAACATAGGCATGTCAATGTAACTCTATATGAATATGTCAATAAATTATTTAAGCATATCTTGATGACCTCATGTTCTTCTAATATAAGAGATGCCCCTAGTTTGATTATTTTGGTATTTTGATTTATCCCAATGTTGACTTGTATCATGTCCTCAATAATGAAAGGTGATTTTTTTTACAAATATGGAGGTAATGATATTTTGGGAATGTCTAAAGAAAAGCAATCAGAGAGCTATGTGTCAATGTTGAAATATTCTTCTAATTCTAGGGAGATATGTGGAAGTTCATCTGGTGTTGTGGAAGTCTCTTCTTCTTCAGAATGTTCTTCATCACTTTAATCATAGCATTCTTGTTGTTCCATAAATTATACAGATTGAAAAAGATTGATAGAAAAGACCTTTTTATGGTCATTAGATGGCATGAAATCTCTAAATCCCATATATTCCAAAATAGCCTCATTGTTTTAAAATATGTAAAAAGGCTCTTATTTTGAATCCTAATCTATAAGGGATGGATAGTAGAGGGAAATATTGATGGTGGAGATGGTGGTATCTGAGAAAAGGTTAGTGGTAGTGAGCTCCTTGAAGTGACTACATATGGAACCTATTTTAGTATCATCATCAAGAAGAGATGACCTAGGAATTGAAAGAGAATCTATAATGATACTAGTTGGGTTATCATCATATAGTCCATACCCTAGACCAACATATTATGGATATTCTTGAACCATGATGGGTTCAAGTTAGCCTTTCTCTTTCTTACCTAGTCCTTTCCTTTTATAATACATGTTCTCTATCATTTTTTTGACTTAGGGATACTATTTTTTAGGGAAAATAAAGGCCTCATCATATGGAATAAGCCATGAATCATCCCTATCTTCAATGTATTCTTCAGATAAAAATTCATTGATTGAGAAAGTTGTTGGTCCAAATTGATATCTGATGGGATTAGTTTTCTTCATGGTTGGGGACCCATAATTGCATGGAGAAAGAGGTAGATCACATATGTAGATGTTTTGTATTCTCATTCTCCACATCCTATGGATATGATCTTCAAATAAGTGACATTGAGTAGTGGATTGGGTGGGGATTTATGGTACTCAAGAGAGATGTATTTAGAAGCTATTGAACTTAATATGGAATTATCTATGCCATGATATAGTGATGGTGATGATGATTGATCCATCTGACAACTATGAATATGGTCAATGACTCTAGGGATGATGACCTCCATACTAGAGTGTGGGAATTTTAGGCACTAATGTAAAGGGGATGAAACATATTAAATCTCATAAATCCATGGTCTTCTAAGCAACATGTTATTTGGTAAATCCACATCTACAACATGAACTAGTGTTTGATGTATTATGGGTCCCACAATGATGAGAAGGTAAATAGTCCCAAGTGGTGGCCTTTCATTGTAATCATAGGATTTGATCATTATCAAAGCAGGCCTTATTTATGCTCTAAATACCCTAGTTTTTTCAAAAAATCCAAATTACATAAGTTGAGTTTTGGTCCTCTATCTATGAGCACCTAAGAGACTTAATGGTGTGATATGATTACTTGAATGTATAGAGGGTAATTCTGATGTGGACCAATAGGAGGCTTATCTCAAGCACTAAAAGTGATCTGCTATGAAGGGTATATGTGTGCTACTAGTGCCTAAAATTGCTTAGTATCTAAGTCACTAGGGACTTTTAGATCATTCAGTACTTGATTTAATATTTATCGATGTAAAACATATATTTTAAGGAGCTCCTTTAAGGATATCTAAGATGGAGTTTTCTAAAGTTATTGAATGATGTCATAATATTTATTATAAAAGTTTGTATCCTTCTTAGAAGCATTCCCCTTTTGGACAGTAGATGAAGTAGATAGGTCTTTAGGGGGTACCATGGGAACTATTATCTTATTGTTACTAATAATAATGATGTAATCAGTAGTGGCCCAATTAATTTTTAAGATGGGGGATGAGGATGAAGTGGGTTCTTAGACATTTTGGATTTTGATAGTGTTGATGTAATAGTAAGGGACACTATGGTAGTCAGTATGGTTAGATGAAGAGGCCTGACCTTGGTATATTTGTGGTCATTTATTCCTTTAATCATGCTTTAGGAGTGGATCCTTGTAAATTCTAAGTTTTGCTAATTGATTTGGGGGATCTTCTCCTTCAAAATTTAATATCACCCCTCTCAATTAAATTTGCCTATTTGCTAATTGATTTGGGGGATCTTCTCCTTCAAAATTTAATATCACCCCTCTCAATTAAATCTTAGATGTAATGTTTCAATTACATACACTATTATGTATCCATTTGTATATCCATCCTTTTGACCAATTTTATTATACCTTTCCATTGTGTATATAGCTTACCTATAGCTAATATCCACCCCATCAAAATCAATATGGTATATATCCCCATCACATTCTCATATTATCATATAACTACTATCCACTTCATTTAATCTATACCACAACATATATAAGCTAGTCTATAAAGAAAAGTTATGAAAGGGGTAATTAATAAATGAAGGTGTGAGTAGGATGGAAGTTATGATGAGGTTAGATAATATGTCATATATGATATGTGTGGATAGTAGCTATAGGTAAGTTATATATAAAATTGTGTGATATGGAATTGGTCAAAAGGATGGATATATAAATGGATTAAGGATATATACAAGCTAGTCTACAAGTATGGATAACCAGATATAGATGTGATGGATGAGATGGAAGTCTTCAAATACTACCTCCATCTAAAGTGAAAGGGGTAATTAATATATGAAGGTGTTAGTAGGATGGAAGTTATGATGAGGTTAGATAATATGTCAAATATTATATGTGAAAATAATAGTTATAGGTAAGCTATATACAAAATAGTGTGATATGGAATTGGTCAAAAGGATGGATATGCAAATGGATATGAGATAAGGTGATATAAATAAGATATTATACAAAGAAATAAATGAAAGGGGTGATGACTATATGAAATATGTATATGGTATGGATAATATATATAGAATAATAGATAAGCAATAGAATTGTATACACAAGCTAGTGTATAAAAGAAAGATGTGAAAAGGGGATGGATATCTACAAGTGTTATATGATGAATATAGATGGTATGGGTAGTAGATACAAGATGGACACTATAGGGTGAATATGAGATGACATAGTATATGTAGGTTAAAAATATAATGGTCAAAGATAGTATGAATATGGTGTGGTATTACATATAAATTGGTATGATGGACAAAAATTGGTCAAAACACACAAATGGATAAGAGATAGGATATTACTATATGAAGATGTTATGGGATGGATTAGTAGATAAAATATGTAGAAGATGGAATATATGATGTGAATATGATATAATAGGATTAATATATAGTGGTTAAGGATATGAGATGGAGGAGATATAGAAAATGGGTATCCAAGATGGATATTATATGGATGTTAGGTGTGGAGGAGAAAGGACAAATGGGAGGTAGATGACTAGTATATATAGGTGAATGATATGAGTATTAGGATGGGATATAATTATGAGAAAAATATAATGGCCAAGGTATGAAATGTATATTGATCAAAAGGATGGGTGTTATGTGGGCACTAGGTGCAAACAATGGAATGTCAAATGGGGATGGATGATCAATAGGATGGGTGAATGATGAAGGATGAGATATTAGTATGTGATATAATGATAAGATGATGAGTGTTAAAATAGGGGTCTCTAAGGTATCACATAAAATATGGGTATGGGTGACTGAACTCATAAACAATATGATTCTAGTCATAAAATTCAATCAACATACACAGGTGCAATCATAAATTAGTCAACTATTATGGGTGTGTAACTTGATACCTACACCATCCAACAGCTTCATGAGTGAGGATATAGGTAGGTGACCCATTAAAATATCAATTAAAATCTATAAACCCTATTCATACTTGATGGTTACTTTAGAGATGATAATGGTTCCTATAGTGGTACACGTATTATAGCTAAAGTCTCATAATCTAGGTATACACAAAAAGTTCTAAGTGCATCCCCAATATACATGAAGGTATGTTAGGGCCCAATTATATGTAGGATGTTGTCTAACCATCTTGTATCTTGATCACCCCTCACTCCATATAACCCTTTATGGGGAATTCCACTTATATGTGAAATAATAGTTCTCCTAATTTTTAGACTCCATCAGAACATGGAGTTTTGTTAGTGCATAGTGGTGAAATCCATGACACTAACCCCTATACACTAAGCCCATGCATGGGGATGAATTCCATGTCACATGTTATCCTAGGGGGGCTTAAAAAATAAGTAAAACATGGTATGATTAATTAGCTAATTAATTACTTATGTGTAAGGTTCATGATACAATTTTTTTTACAAATCAACACATACACACACACAATAAAGTATATATAAATAATTATTTTTCAAAATAAAGATTTATAAAATAAAAATTATGACAATATAGCAACAAATATATAATGAAAACTATGAAATATACTAAATGTCACCCCTCCCTACAAGCACAAGGTTATAAATCTAATTGGGGTGCCTAAATCTTGAAGGGTTATACACCAAAAAGGGTTAGTAGTTAACAACTTAGCTAATAAAAATTGTAAGTTGTAAGTCATGACTTTGCAAAAGGTTAATAAAATACTATAGTTAACTGACAAAGTCATGATTGTCTAACAAAACCACCACTTGAATTAAAAAAAATACAACGGTTGAAAAATCACAATGTATGATATTGTAGATAATAGTAGAAAGATAAAATATATGCCTAAGTGATACCATATTAAATTATTTACAAGTTAGATGATTAATACACAGTAAGGATATATATAGTTAAAATTTTAAAAATTTACTCTTATGTTATTAAATAGAATGATCAAAATTCTATCTACCCTATACCAAGCCTACAACCACTACATCTTAAGTCTATTATTAGCTAAATATCCTAAATTAATTCTTTGATTAGGTTTTTACAATATCATTATTGCAAGTGATTAAGTCACAACTTGTAAGATAAAACCATAGGTTTTCAACTTGTGGTTTTATATAAGGGCTTAAAATAGTCTAGGTGATGGGGTCTATGATGTTGTTTTATCTTCTTCCTATCCCATATAAATCTTGCACATAAAATAAACACTAGTCAGGATCTTCCTATAAGTATTAATGATGTTTAGGTAAAATAGCTAGATTGAGGAATGGTTAAGATTTTTGATAAAGTGTGACTTTAAATTTTCCCAAAAAACCTTATGACTTGATTTATAGACCCTGAGATGTCTCTTTTATTGACATAAAAAATAAAGAGGTTAGATTTTTACCATTTTTAGGAAGAAATAAAATATCATGACTATCAATGATAATACCATGGTTACAAGGGAAATATTTCTACTCAAGGAGTCATGGTTTTGGATTAATGCCTTCTTCCCTACAACCACAAATCATAATATCCATCCAAATAGAGAAATCAAGGAATATATGGTATAATTGTATATTTTTAAGTGATAGGTGATATAATTATCCCTAATTACTACATTCAACAATATCACAATTGAGACTTATAATACCATGATTACCAGTTCAATATCATGACTATCCAAGTTACAATTTCATCGATAATGTATTAATGATTAGATACTTGATGAATCCCTTTCTTGTATTACAAATAGAGATAACACAAATATCCACACTAATTACATAAAATAAAATTTATGAGGAATATGCCATAAACTTGACCATATTTATTAGGTTTGACAATATTGCTTCTACAACTTGCAATACTATGACTATTAGGACAAAGTTACAAAGATCATAGTTGGGGATTTTTCAAAGGATAAATTAATACAAAACCATAAAAATTATTAGATAAATTATAATATCACTATTGGTGTTTACAAAGTCATGACTGTAATAACAAAAATACTAGTACAAAATCAGGATTCACCTGTACATGTCAAAAATTGAAAAACTGGGCTTGGATTCATGTCTAGTTTGTCCTCCAATCACTCAAATCACTTCTAGTAATGATATTATGTTAGTTAGTAGAGGTTAATCCCACCATGGTCACCAAAATGTTTTCCAAATTTTATATTTGATAAATATTACAAAATTATCAATAAAACCTAAAATTCAATGACACCAATAGGAATGGATAAATGAGGTAAATTAGAATAAATAGAACATGCTTACCATATTTTGTTACAATGTTGTTATGGATGAAATGGTAGTAGAAATATTATGGATTGATGGATTTATATTTTACTTGTGGTTTTTAAGTAGCTTGTCCATGGCCCAAGCATGGCCTATTATAAAATAATGGAGGGAATTTCAAGGGAATTTAAAATTATTTAGAAGTATCTAGTTTAGAGACTTCTAGATTTCTAGAGGCCTATATAATTAGTTTAGGGGATAATAGGGGGATTAAATGGGATTTAATGATGTTTAGGACTTATAAGGATGTAGTAATGTCTAAAATGGTATGGTAGTGTTAGGGTCAACATACCCCCATTCTTGAAAAATGGGGATCTATGTGTCAAATTATGTATTTGTAACTTGAAATTAAAAATTCACTCGATCAGAGTATCACTAGCATGTTTTCACATATTATTTATTTTAATATCATCCACACCGTTGTTTGGCTAACTTATTTATTCATGGTTCTGATTTAATCTTATCTAAAGTGCTAGCATTGGATATTTGTGTTTCAAGTTACATGTTTAATAGAACCCATTTAGAAATGAACATGATTAGGTTTTTGTGCTTCAATGTTAGTTGTTCTTTTACTAACCTTGGTCTATAATTGATTAATTAAATTCATATTTAAAATTTTGAAACCCTAGCCTAATGTTTTACCTAGACCTTATAATTTAAATTTAAATTTGGTGAGAGCTTTTTATTTAAATTTAGGTGGGAACAAATTGATCAACCATGAATTAGTTTAATTTTTATCCTAAGGCTTGATTGTGTTTTTTAACACAACCAAAATTTAGGATAAAAATCCTATGCTTGGTCTCCTTTATGTCTCATGATCCCTTTGTTCCCTTTTTATCCTAGCTTGATCTGATTAACCTCATGGTCCCTTTGTTATAAGGCTTAGCCTAAAGCCTTACCCTAAAATTTATCATATTTATTAATATGATAAAAACCTTAGGATAAGACTTTAAGCTATGCATTTTTTATTCATGAGGTCATTTTTTGATGTTTCTAACTTTTGGGACTTATGTTTTTGGTATTTCTTTTTTAGACTCTTTCCATAAACATTTTCCCCGCATTAATTTTACTGAAACATACCCTTCAAAATTTTCTAAAAGGACCCTTACATGATTTTTAACATACCTTTTGGATTTTTTAAAATGAACCTTTGGAATTTTATCATCATACATTTTATCCAATGCAAAAATTTTGAAATAATTCCCTACAACAATCTTGGCAATGCAATTTTCCAAAAACAAAGGCTAAAAGGCACATACCCTTAGGATTGTGTGCAACTTAACCCTCAAAAGTTTTTTCAAGGACACTTTCCCTATAGAATTAACTTTTGTAATTTTTGAAATGGCCCTTTGCCCTTAGAATATTTTATTTGATAAAATTTTATCTTTAGGTGAAAAGTGTCAAACATTTTGTCTAGAATAATTTCCCCAAAAGAATGCCCCTTGGACACATTTTGTATGTATATGTCTTTGAAGTGATCCTTTAGCTTCTCTAAAATTACCCTTCATATTTTTTAAATATGCCCTTCAAAATTTTTGTCAAAGAATAAATAGACCCCATAGGGATAATCTCCTCAGACATTTTATCTGATGAAATTGGTCTTCAAAACAATTTCCCTAGATAAAAGGCCCAAAATAACTCCCTGATGATACATGTTATAGACATTTTATCCAACTAGAAACTTTAATATAAGGTTTTAGACAAACTATTATATCATGTTGGGATAATAACAGAAGCACACAATTGATTACCAAGCAACTTAACATGCAGAAATTAACTAGAATACACAAGTAACTAGAATCCAAAAATAACACATGATATGAGAGACAATACACAACTTGTATTAAAACTCTTTCATAAGGAAATATAAAAAAGAAGGCTGCCATAGTTCTTCTTCCTTACACACCTCTAGGGATCCCACACCTCTAGGGCATAAAAAATAAATCTTCCCTCAAAGCTCTCTCTCTTAGGTCCCAACACCCAACTCAAACACAAAGTTGGTGTTCACCTTCAACCAGCCAGTATCCACTACTATCAGTACACCTATGCTTTCACGCACTCCACAAGTACACACTGTACTCCAAGTAGATCCCACCTAATTTTGCTCTATTGTGTTGCTGTCCTCTCTGATCTTACACCCCTGTAAATCAATCTAGTTCTGCACACCTGTGAACCTTGACCTTGCACACACATACACCTACAAATAAATGATCTTACTTACCATGTAGATTCCTAAAGTAGCCATGCTCACTTGATGACCAAGATCATACATACATGAAAAACCCTACTGATTCTCCAATCCATCACCCACCTTGGTACTGTGACTAGGAGGAACACACCATTGTCTCCTTTTAAGGAGCTTATATTATTGCTCTCTTACTCTCTAGCACAAGTTTACAATACAACCAATGAGTCTCTTAAATATATCTCATGCAAACAATAATTAGACACCTAATTACAATAATTAGATCCGCAGCTTCTAGTCTAAATTTGGCTCTTGACATGCAAACACTTGGTTCATTAGCTAACTACCCATAAAACACTCATAGCTCGAACCACATAGGTGACCGACGTCGGTCCCTATCTGCCTGGGGGGTGCCGATGTCGGCCAACTTCTAACCAATGTTGGTTGCCTTCCTGTCTCCTCTCTATCGACATCGATTGGCTTGACTGACACGGGCAACAGTAACACTCAGCAACCTTCCTGAAACCTCCTCCTCTATTTGCATTAGTGAAGCTTTTAGCTCCACAACCTAACAATCTCCCACTTGGAGATAAACATTACACTGTACCTATACCTATACTCCATCTAATCTGTTTCCTTTATTCCCTCTTCAAGCTCAACCCTAAAGACCACCCACCACACAACCTGTGGTGCACCTCCTGTCATCTGAGTACCCTACCACATCCAAACCTACAAATCCAGGTAGTGAAGTCCTAACCCTCCATAGCATGAATCCCTACTGCTTCCCTCTCAAATCCCTGAGAACTCATTCTCTGAATGGCTCCTAACTGTCTGACAACACCCACTACTTAGGCAAACTCAGGTCTATACCAGACCTCATGTGATTTTAGACACTGAACTATTTAGTGTGCTCTGATTCTACATCCTGAACCTGTGATTCACATCAGCTCCCACTAGAGACAAAATCATGTGATCTCCATGTCTCCCATGTCAAATAATTTCTCTGCTCCAAACTCCTCATGACATGCCACTAAACTAATCTTACCCTTAGCTCAGCAAAACCCTATATGTACAAACCTTAGCTAGCATACCATCCACATACAGCAACAAAATGATGTTGCGATCACCATCCCCTTGGTAAGATAAACCACAGTAGTTACCCTGACATTGACTCCATAACCTGTCAAACTCTGTACCACTGTCCTGTAGCTTCCTCAAGACCATATGCATCTCACATGTCCATTTTCTATTCTTTAACTAAGGTATCCATTCATCTCTGTGCTTTCATACCTGCTGACAACCCTACCAAATCTCCTTCTTGGTTTTGCATCAATTCCTACTATGCTCCCACTGTTTCCTAGATCCTTCCTGCTCTGCAGTTAGCAACTAGTATAAAGAAGAGGAAAAATGAATTTGAGGCTTATTTACCACCTTTAGTCCTCCATATGGGCATTTGAGATCCTCTAACAGCTTGCTGTCTACCCAATCTATTACAGTGACCAACCACGATAATAGTCTGCATCCAACTGACGTCAGTTCCATGCACCTATCCTGACTACCAACCCTATCAATGTCATGTCTCCTACTACCGACATTTGTCTTCCTGACCGATGTTGATCTTACTTACTACTGACGTCAATTTTCCTAAAAACTGGTACTTGTGTTCACTTGTGAGTGATGAATTTTTACCCGTGAGCTCCTTTGAATCAATCCCATGTCCAAACTGCCCTGCTCAGAAGTATCCAGCCCCATCCACTGGTCTCTATCTGCCATCTCCTCTGTAAACACCAAGGCTTTCCAATTCTTAATCCTATCAAATATATCTATCTTTCACTTAAGAACATGTATCTCCTTCTTGCTCATGTGACCAAGCCTACAAAGCCACGTCTCTGCAACAGAAGAAGAATCAGTAATATAAATAAGTAGATAAAGAGTACCTATTTTCTTACCACCAGCTAATTCAAGTGCATCCACTATGAGAGTTCTTGTGCATCTCTCATCACCCAAATTTTTTAAATTCAATTAGCCACATCTCCAAACCTGGGACCTGCATGACCTCCTTCAACACCTGTGTGTTACCCATCTGCAATTTCAGCTTCACTTCCCCTTCATCAATAATATGACAAGGCTCACCAGCTCCTCTCCCTAGAGCTGCATGGAAAGAGGCAACAAAATTATTATCCAAGATTTAACTTTACCCAAGGCCTCCCAGAGCATTTTACAACAACACCTGCAACATTTGCATATTCAGTTCCTTCATGCTGATCTGCTACCAACCAATCAATATTCTTTCACTTGCTCTTTCTTTCCATAGGACCGTAAATGACCATCATGCTTTTCAACTCCTCCATTCTTAGCTTACTATCTACCATTGCTCTACTCCCACTCAATTTGACTTGTAACCAAACATAAAACCTGCTCCCTACATTAGCTTTGATACCACGTGTTGGGATAATAATAGAAGCACACAATTGATTTTAACATGTAGAAATTAACTAGTACACAAGTAACTGAATCTTAACACATGATATGAGAGACAATACACAACTTGTATTAAAACTCTTCAAAAGGAAATACAACAAAGAAGGCTACCACAGTTCTTTACACACCTCTAGGGCTGGGCATAAACAATAAATCTTCCCTCAAAGCTCTCTCTCTCTTATCCCAACACCCAACTCAAACACAGAGTTGGTGTTCACCTCCAACCAGCCAGTATCCACTACTACCAGTACACCTATGCTCCACAACTCCAATTTTCCATGCACTCCACAAGTACACATTGTACTCAAAGTAGATCCCATATTCTGCTCCCTATTGTGTTGCTATCCTCTCTGATCTTGCACACCTATAAATCAATCTAGTTCTACACACCTATGAACCTTGACCTTGCACACACATACACCTACAAATTAATGATCTTACTTACCATGTAGATCTCCTAAAGTAGCCATACTCACCTTTGATCAAGATCATACTACATGAAGAACTGTGTCTTTCTCCAATCCATCACCCATTTACTGTGGCTAGAGGAACAACCATTGCTCTCCTCTCTCTGAAGGAGCTTATATTATTGCCCTTACTCTTTAGCACAAGTTTACAATACAACCAATGAGTCTCTTAAATAGATCCATGCAAACAATAATTAGACACCTAATTACAATAATTAGATCCACAACTTCTAGTCTAAATTTGGCTCTTGACATGCAAACATTGGTTCGTTAGCTAACTGAAAACACTCATAGCTCGAAGCACACAGGTATCCCTATCTACTTGGGGGGTGCCGATGAACTTTTGACCAACGTTTGCCTTCCTGTCTCCTCCCTGTTGATGTCGGTTGGCCTGACTGATAGTGACAATAACACTCAGAACCTTTGAAACCTATTTGAATAACTATTATATCATTCCAGTGCCTTAAAATTTAATATTTATTATTATTTTTAGGGAACCAATCACATTATATTTCTCAAATCATAATATATAGCATGTGTTTGCTCAGGTGCAGTTGATCCAAATGCAAGACCACCAAGTGGCACATGTAGGAAGAAGAATGAACCCAAAAATGACAAGTGGTAGGTATACCCAAAAAATATTTAGGACTTTCCTAAAATTGATGATTGTTCACCCATTAAATACATTCATGTGGATGTCAAATGATGGTCACATGTATGTCAAATTTAAGATAAAAAATAGTCTTGGGAATGTGCTTAAAATTGACAATCACACACCCATCAAAGATGTTCACATGGATTTCAAATGATGGTCATGTAGATGTCAAATTCAATATAAAAAACAATCTTGTGGATGTACTTAAAATTGATGATCATGCACTTATCAAAGATGTTCACACAAACATCAAATGATGGTCATGTAGATATCAAATTTAAGATATCAAACAATCCCGAGGATGTGCTTAAAATTTATGGTCACACACCCATCAAATATGTTCACATAAACATCAAATGATGGTCCTATGGACATCAATTTTAAGATAGTTTCTTAGATACAAATTTTCTAAAGGTCTATAAACCATGTTGATTCGTGTAAATGGATTAGATGGTGCAAGATCAAAGCTAGTTTTTCAAAGGTAATGATCATATTTTTATAGGGATGAGAAGGATGCAATGGATATGCCACATTGGATCCATGTGGGTATAATGTGCCAAATTGGAGACCTTACAGACTTGGTAATGCAAAGGTAATTTCATTCAGGGCCCACTAGTGAGTAGTCTAATATGCCATAGCAACTTAAAGGAGTGTTTCTTGAGGGAACATACAATTTTATTTTGAGCTTGGATATAGATAAGGGGATTACTCTAGGCCAAGAACATCAAAGAACCATGAATATCTTGTATCAACGTAGGGGTCCCAAAGGTTATGAGAATTAGGAATATTCTTCCTATAAGCTAAATATTATCCATTTTGAAAGTGGGATATTTAATTTATAAAGGCATGTGTTGTTTGTAAAACAACTGCCTATAGATCAGTCCGTTGGGGAAATTCTAGTATATTCTAGAACATTTGTGGAAAGGATAGATGTCCCTACATGTGTACTTTTTTAATTTGTTGAGACTGACTAAAATGCTTCCGTTCATATTATAAAAGGAGCATTGTCAACTATAGGAAAAGGATGGAGTTCTTAGGGCCAAATTAATTTTTAAAGTTTGAGAAATGAATACAAATAAGGAATTATACAAAGTCTATCCATTTTTACTTGTGTGAAGTGCTATATGGTTTCTCTCTCAGTTATCTAGTTTCACTTTTAGATTTGAATGGTTCCTATGGATTCTGTATGTGTATATTTAATGTAGAGTTTCTAATTTGTTCCAATTTTATATTAGTTGAAGGTTATTAGGTTCATTTAATTTATGCACTTCTTTTGCATTTGGGCTAATGTTGTTTGCTTGTAGGAGTGAATCTTTAAAGTGAGCATGGGTCCTATTTACATCATTTCATACCTTCCTTAGAATATTACTTGATGTATGTTGTGATTTGGCCTTAAAATTCTTAACTTCATACATTGGGTAAATGCATGTTCAAATGAGATTTGTAAATTGTCATAATATCTGGAACAAAGACTAGCAACATCTTTCTTTTTTGCCATACCCTTTCTTTTACTCATTTTTAAAACCAAATCACTCTAGTTTAATTGTCATTGTAAATATCCATCTTAGATTAGTCTTAGATTAGTTCTTAATCATAATTCAACATTCTCAGCATAAATACTTCATATTTTTCATATATCTGCTATTTGGCCATAGTGGCTCCCAACCACCAAATATTATAAATATTGTGAAACAGTCACTTGTTTTGCCTTTGTTCCATCAAAGATAATAGGATTATCACAACCTATAACTCATGCATCAATTTTTTATGAATTATAAAAAGAGAAGTGTTTATTAAACAATCTAGGCACCTATGGTACACGTTTAATCATCAATAGGTAGAACTTCAATGGTGTTAGGAGGGCCTTTAGCTAGATCTTTGTGAATTTGTAGAATATTTTCTAGTTTTGGTGTATATTGGTTAAATATCAATGCATTCTTTGCATATTTATGTTCCTTTGAGCATAAGTGTGTAAAGATCATTTATATTTATGGTTTTAGACTAGCCTTTGGTCTTCCTTCAGCCAAAGATCAATATTTATTGAAGATCCATGGATATTCATGTAAATGTAGTTCCAAATTTGTGTATTCCCCACATTTCAGGTTAGTAATAGCAATTTTGTACAAATATTGACTAGTTATTTGCAAATTTGAGTCTATTCAAGCTTAAATATGTAAATATCCCTCTCATTCATTAGTCTAGACGTATTTTTGAGCTTATTTAGTTAAATATAGTCATTATTTACATGTATTTGTGCAAAATTGGCTTAATGTGCAAACTTAATCATTGTAATTTTCAAATGTCATCTTGATGCATTATATTTTAAATAGGTTTCAAGGTCACAATCTAGACTTTACAAAAGCAAGATCAAGGTAAGCATAAACTTTCAAGGTCTCCATCAACTTCACCAAGTCAGGGTGCTCATGTGTTCAAGGTATGGCTTGGCTAGGTGGTTCTTCAATTAACATGTCAGGTAGTACATGATCTTCCTCAAAATCCTAAAAGGTATTTTCCTTCTTTCAATCCTAGTAATGTTGTCACTATTAAAGATCATATTAAATTATTCAAGGCTACTTTGAAATTGCTAAATGTAGTTCATGAAGATGTGTGTGTAGATTGTTCCCATTCACTTTCAAAGATGTTGTATATGAATGGTTTCTCAACCTTCCTGAGAATTAAATTACTAGTTGGAATGACTTTAATATTATTTTCATTGATCAATTTGGAAATATTACTAGTCCATGCACCCTTTACCAACAATTCATTACAATTAAGAGGGATTTCAATGAGACCATAAGAGCCTTTAATGCTAGGTTTCAAAATATGTTTAGTAGGACTATGGCCCCATATAAACCTGACATGTATTTAGATTTAGATATTTATAGGGATGCCTTAGACCCCATGACCTCTATGTTCTTAAAAATATCTAAAAATGTCATCAATACATTAGCATTGGATTATGTTAAAGCTATGATGATTAACAACCATATGTAACCCCAAGTTCAAATGGCATAATCCACCCCTAATTATAATAAAAATATACCTACTCTAAACCAACCTCTACTTTGGAGCCAATTACTATTGATTCATCCATATCCTAACCAAAACCTAGGGTTCTTGAATAACATGGCTAGTGTAATTCAATCACAAGCATAGAGAACTCTAATGCCAATAGCCAGTAATATGCTCTAGTTCATGAGCTTGAGACACTAAAAATTTTAAATGACATGATATTATAAATGGTACAAAAAATGAGCATTGGATTTCTTTAGTTGTAAAAACAAGTAGGAAATATAAGGGAAGGCTCTAACAAAAACTATGCTTCTCAAAGTTTCAATAGTCCTCCAAATAAGTTTCATGACAAAAATAATAATAGATCATCTAAAATAATATAAATTAGTTTCCATGATATAGATTTGTATGATCATTGCAATGTTTTTGAAGCATCTCAAGGTGAAAGGGATACAACTAAAATTATGCCTAACCAAGACAATATTACAAGGACATCTAGTTTTATAAGGACATCTCAAGGTTTTATGACAAAGGATTTTGATTTTCCATTTGAAGAGGAAAGTGAACCTAAAGATACTCTAGAAGAAGGAACTACTCGTCAAGATGAGAATCCCCATGAACAAGGTCATATATAAGTTGTCTTCTCTCCAGAAGATAGCTATGATGACACTTCATATGAATTCATTGATGGAATAGAGGATACTACTGAAGAAGATGACCATGGACAGTAATTACACCAAGATTTATTGAAATAAATTGAGGTGTCCCAAGAAGGCAATGATGTCTTGGAAATCCCAAAACTAGATGAGCTAGAACTCAATTAGGTAGAAGAGTTGTCTTTCTACACTGAGGATGAAGATGAAGTGGGTGAAATAGATCAATAATTATCATCTGACTTCATCAAAATGTTAGGAATATGGGACCAACATGTTTTTAATGGTAATATTCTAGATGAACATAATTCAGTTGATTAGGATGAAGAAGCCTTTTGGGATGTCCTAGAATTTTTTTGTATAAATATTGGTAGTCTATTTCCACCTCAAAAAGAACCTAATGAAAACATCAATCTAAAGATGTTAGGTAAGCTACCATTATTGAGTGAAGATGATATAAGCCACTATCTATCTATAGATGTGTTAGTGACCAAAATTGCACTAAATCAATTAGGCCCTTGTCAATTACAAATGCCTAAGACCTCAACCCAAGTCATGTTTTTAAGTGTTCCTTCAAAGGTCAAGTTTATTGATTAATTGACTAAGTGTTAATTTGGTCTTTAATTAGTGTGTTTTAAACCTTAAGGTCTTTAGGTTTTTCATCAAGACATTTTTCCTGATGGAGATATGTCTTAGGGATTTTTGTTCACACAAAAATATCAAAAACTTATTTTCATCAGGAAAATTTTCCATGACAAAAAACCTAACAAAGTCTGTTTGTTTTGAGTAAAACATATTTCCTTATTCTTTTTGGTTAATTTTCCCTTAAAAAATCTCCAAAGGGTCATTTTGCCTTCGAAAAATCCTTGAAGGATCATTTTTTTCAGGTATTTTACCCTTGAAAAATCTATGAAGGGTCATTTTGCCTTTGTAAAATCCCCAAAGGATCATTTCTTTTGGGAATTTTGCCCTTAAATGTTTTTTATAGGGTACTTTCAAAATATCTAAAGGATATTTTAAATAAGTCTAAAGGGCACTTTCAAAAGATCAAAAGGGTAATTCCAAAATGCTGAAGGATAATTCCATAGGGCAAGCCTTTGAAAAATCCTTGAAGGGTTATTTATTTTAGGCTTTTTTCCCTTGAAACTTTTTTGAAGGGCACTTACCCTTTAGGAAAAATACATAGGTCATTTTTTTGGTGAAAATGTTAAGATCAATTTCTTCAATAGAATTGCACAATTCAATTTCTTTAAGGAAATTAATTTGGACAAATTGTATGAAATAATTATCCCAATGAAGACAAAAGTGCCAAAGTTTAATTATTTTATGAAAAAGGGCCATGGTAAGTAAAAGGAGCATAAAGGAAGATATAGCTAGGGATGATAGAGACTTGGATGACTTGGCCAATCAAGAAGAAGCTTACCTCATGAAGCTAGTTGTGGAATTGGAGCTCATAAAAAACCAACATCAAAAAGCTAATGAAGCTTCTATGAAATCAACAAAGGGACCCTTCAGAATGGGCCCACCCAGTATATAATATTCCTTTTTTAAAAGACATTGTAATATTTAAAATAGGAATATTCTTTTCTATGACATATGCTAGTTTGTTAACATATTACCCCTAGGTCAGTCTAATTGTGAAAGACAAGTGTATTCTAGAAATTTCTAGGAAATGATAGCTATCCTTATCTCTTATACACCTATATATTATAACTAACTAGTGTACTACCTTATCTTTCTATAAAAGGAATGTATCACCATATTTTAAAGGGGAAGAATTTTGAGAAAATTTTGTATACTTGGAGAAATTAATATAATAAAATAATTCTAAAAATATTGTCTATATTTGATATGTCAATTTCTAACATAGCTTTTTTCTTAATTTCTAGTTTTATTTCTTAAATTTTAATAACTTCTTTGAATTCTAGTTTGCATTTTCTAATCATAGATTTTCTAATTTGTGCATATGATAGATTAGTTGAAGGATCTTAGATTTGCTTCACTTCATTTTTCTCTGTATTTAGATGTGCTAATGCTATTTTATTATAGTAGTAAATCTTTATAAGCAAACCTGGTTCTTACTTGTGATTCTTTACATTATCCTTCAAAGTTTGCCTGGTATATAGTGAAACTTGAGCTTAGGCTATTTTACATTATATATTGGTGTGAATGCATAATTATTTATAATTGATTCTTTTTCATGATATTTATGACTAAGATAATCAATCACTCACTTTCTTTTCTGCCTTACCCTTCTCTTTACTCTTTTTTTACACCATATCATTGTAGCTTAAATTTCATTGTCAATACCCATCTAGATTAATTTTTAGATTAAATTTGGATCATAATTAAATGAGTTAATATATATCCTCGATAATTCATAATGAATGGACCATGGTGTCTCCCAACCATCACTTATTATAAATTTTGTGGAACACTCATACATATCTCTACTACTATTTCACCATAGGTGACATCAAGTTACCACAACCTACTACTCATGCTCTAAATTATTGAAATTATAAAATGAGAAGTGTTATTTGAACACTAAGAACATTTATGGTGTATTTAGAGACATTAGTAGGTGTTTCCACTAGAGCTAGGAGGGCTAAATATCTTTGTGAATTCTTTAAATCTTTGTTAGTCTTAGTGTGTTTTGATCTAATATTAGTGTATCTTTGTGTTTTTGAGTAAATTATTTGCTTATAAGTATAAATATCATTGATCTTTGTGGTTTGTGGCATATCTTTGTGCTTCCTTAGACAAAGATCAAAGTTCTTTGAGTTTTGATGCTTGGTTTTGGTAAATTTAACTTAAAATTTGAAAATCTACAGTATTTGAGGTTAGGACAACTTGTTTTGATCAAAGGTTGGCATATATTTCATAAGTATGAGTTAATTTGAGCATAAAATTATAACGATAGATCATATTAGCATAATTGGATACATCTTTGAGCTATTTTAGGCAAAGGTCAACATCCTTTACTATTCTTTATGTAATCTTTACAAAATGAGCTTAATGTATAGGTTTAATCATAATTCCTTATAAATATTAGCTTGATATGTCATATTTTAAATATGATATTCAAATTTTAATCTAGAATTTCCAGAGATTTAGACCAAATCACACTCAGAGACAAGGGAACCTTTGCTTGAACTTGAGGTTCACTGAAAGGCTAGGCATGACAAAGGAAGATGCAAGAGATCCAAATCTTTGATAACTTCACCTCTTAAGGGTACCTTTTCCTTCAAACTTCATCTAGGTATGGCTTGGTTTGGATAATATTCAATCAATATGTTAGGTTTGGCACATGATCTCCCATGTAATCCTGAGAAGTATTTGCCTACATTTAGTCCAACCATTATTACAACTGATGAAGAACACATTAAGTCTTTTAAAGATACCTTAAGGTTTCCAAATGTTTTGCATGAGGATGTGGCTTGCATATTATCTCCTTTTAATTTTAAGGATGTTTCTTATGAATGGTTTTTACACTTGCTTGATAATTACATTGCTAATTGGGATGGTTTCACCAATGTTTTTATAGATCAATTTGGTAAGATTGTTAGTCCTTATGTTATTTACCATCAATTTAACACCATTAGAAGACATGAAAGTGAGCCTATTATGTAATTTAATGCCTGATTTTAGATAATGTATAGTAGGACTATAGAACCCTATAAGCTTGATTATGTGTTAGCTCTAGAAATCTATAAGGATGCAATAGATCCCATGACTTCTATATTCTTGAAGAGATCCATGTAAACTATAACTTCACTAGCTAGGGCTTATTTTAAGGTAGTAACCATCAATGATCAGATGCATCCCTAAAGATAAATGGCTTATTTTGTTCCAAACATTAACCCATATATGCCTACTCTGAACATCTTTCCAAACAACAACCAAAATATCCTAAACTTAAAATAAATCCCAAACTTAAATCAATTTCCATTGAGTCATGTTGCTCCTAATCATAACTTAATATTCTTAAATAATCCTACTAATGGATTCAATACAAATGATCCAAAGTCTTTAATACCATCTACTAACAATAACTAGGTACATAATTTTGAAACCCTTAAAAATGAGAATGAATCTATCCTAAACATGGTCTAAAATTTAAGCACTAATTTTCTTCAACTACAAAAGAAAGTTGGAAATACTACCAAAAGCTCTAGTAGGAACTTCTGATTTCAAAGGTATAATAAGCTAAATAATTGAATTTAGAATGATAGTTTTTATAATAATAGGAATAGTGATCCATCTTCTAAAAAGAAGACCATGGACATTAACCTTACTAATATTACATTACTTGACTATTGTAGAGTGAATTGCATAACCAATCATGGTAAAATTAATTGCATTGAGTTTTGTAAATATTTTGAGTCTTTTCAAGAAGAATTAGATACATTTGAAGTCGTCCCTAATAAGGAAAGTGGTACAGATGATTCTGGATCCAAGTCATCTGATCAAACCTTCATGGTAGATACTTTTGATTTCCCTTTCCAAGAAGAGAATGAACCTAATGAGATCCCTGAGGAGATCCAGTCCTTTCAATAGTTCTTAAAGAATACTTATCCCTTGAGGAATTTATAGTAGAGATATCCCTTGACTATCGCAATGCCTCCAAACAATTTTTAAACTCCTCTAGACACTTATTCAAGATATAATCCAAAGACACATAAAGGGATTACCTCTAAACCCAACATTTATAATCTTAGTTCTTCTAATAAAACTAGATATAATATAGTTGAGGATATGAAGAAGATAAATGGAAGTATTACATTCATGAACTTATGTAGATTATAGAGAAAAGGGAGCTCCTACTAGAATTTTTATCAAATAAATATAACAGTCCACCCAATGTTAACCATGCCAATGCGATTATGTACAAAGCCAAAGTTGAATCTCCTCCTTTCTTGTTCACTGTCAGGATGCTTGGTAAGAACTTACATAATTTCTTACTATATTCAGGTGCATCTACCAACATCATGCTAGTAGGTATATGCAAATAACTTGGCCTAATTCCTATTAATTCTAATAGGGTTGTAACTCAGTTAGACAAATCTAGATTCAAGGTAATTGGGGAACTTTTAAATGTTCATATGCAACTAGATTTTGAGCCTAGATTACAACAATTCATTGATATTAAAGTTATTGATATACCTAATGTCTATGGAAACTTGTTGAGTAGGGAATGGACCAAGGCCCTGAATGGTTACATGTCTATAGATTGATCACATTTATGGCTAACTTGTAAGGGAGTTCCTAATCAAATCAAGTTTGAGGGAGAACCATGGATGAAACACATGATAATGGATTAAAATGTTGTGAATGAGATAGTTAACAGAACTAACTGAGACTTAGGGGTTTTCACCCTAAATATTGATAAGGTATGTGATCCCAAGAGTTCTCATGTTGTTCTTAGACTATGAAATTTTTATTTTGATGGTGTTAGGTACAAGGCTATATCTAGAGTAGGTATTGTCCTTACTAACCCCATTGGTGAGAAATGCCATGCTTCCTATAGAATCTAATTCCCTTACACTAATAATCTTGCTAAATATGAAGATCTCATCCTAGGTTTACATTTTTTTATAAATAATAAGGTTAAATAATTACTAGTTTATGGGGATTCAAAACTAGTGGTCAACCAAGTAAGAAGTAAATACCAATACAAGCTTTCATATATTAAGAAGTATAAATTTAGGGTTTGGGATTTGATTGATTCCTTTGATGCTTTTAGCATTACCTCCATCCCAAGAAAATAAAACCAAGTTAGTGATAAGTTGGTATCTATTGTATCCAACCTCATGCCCAACTAAGATTCCCCCAATTTCAGCATTAAGTTGATCCCTTATCCTTTAGTGCCTAATAATGTTAACCATTTTCAAGTTTTTAGTGATGATCAATAGAATTTAGATTTCATGACCAATTATGGAGACTTTTATGTTCATATCATTGATGAGGTGAATGAAAATACATCTAAGAAGGACAAGTTTGATGGTAAAGTCATTCAACTAAATGATAATAAGATCCCTAAGGGGATGATTACTTTAGAGATACTATTTGATCAACGCAAACTAATTGATATTTTTAATATTTCCAAGGTTAGTGGGAAATAGTATAATGTTGTTGATCTTGGTCTTCAAGATCAACCCCAGCTAGTAAACATTGGAAAATCCTACACAAACATTGAGAATAAGAAAGCTAAAGGGATCCTTACCCAATACAGGGATCTCATAGCATGGTATTATGGTGAATTAAAGATCTTTGATCCAAAGGTCATCACTCACACCATCCCCCTTAAAGAAAATTTTAAACCATTCAAGCAAAAATAGAGGCTTTTAAACCCTGTCTTATAGCCAATGATTTTTAATGAGGTTAAGAGACTGCTAGATTCTAGGATGGTCTTCCCCATCGAGAATTATACTTGGGTGGATAATTTGGTGATAGTCAAGAAGAAAAATGGTGAGATTAGGCTCTGTATTGATTTTAATAATTTAAAAAAAGCATCTAAGAAGGACAACTATCCTTTCCCTTCTCTTGACCAAGTTATACAAGTTGTTTTAGGTTTAGTCATAAAGTCTTTTCATGATGGCTTTTTAGGTTATAACTAGGTATTGGTTGACAAAGAAGATAGGATAAAGACAACTTTCGCCACCAAGTGTGGAACTTTTTATTACAAGAAGATGCCATTTGGTCTAATAAATATAGGAGATACTTTTCAAAGGGTGATGGACCATTCCTTCTAAGGCCTGATAGGTAAATACATCATTAGTTGTATGGATGATCTAAGAGTTTTTTCTAAAAATAAAGACGATTACTTCTTGTATTTGTAACAAGTGTTTGAAAGATGTAGAAGGTATGTGATTTACTTCAACCCTAAGAAAATTATTTTTTATGCTATTAAAGGTAAGTTGTTGGGACATGTTATAACCAAGAACATGATCTCTATAGATCTTGAAAGTAGAGGCTATATCCAAAATAAATCCCCTAAATAGTAGAAAAGAGATAAAGTCATTCTTTGGTAAGATAAAATTTATGAGGAAATTCATTTCCATATTTTTAGAGACTGTCAATCCATTAAATGAAATACTAAAGAAAGATGGAAGGGTATCAAGGAATGAAGAATCTAGAAAGGCATTCAATGAAATTAAGTAGGCCATTAGCTAGGCTCAATTTATGATAAGTCCTAAATTTTCAAAGGACTTATACCTCTATTCATTTTCCTCTGATCATACCATGGCTTTTGTATTGACTCAAAAATTTGAAGGGTGTGATCACCCAATATCTTTTATGATCATTAATTTTAAGAATGTTGAGTTAAATTATTCATTGATTAATAAGTAGGTGTATGCATTAGTAAAACTAGTGAAGAAGTTTAGGCATTATATCCTTAGAAATAGGGTGCATGATATTCTACCCGATCCTACCACAAAGCTTATCTTAAGCCAAAATGAGCTCAAAGAATGCAGAGGTAAGTGGATGCCAATTTTTCAGGAGTATGACATAGAAATGAAAAAAACAAAATTGGTAAGGTGCCAAGGTGCCAAGGTCTAATCCAAATGATTGTTAATACCAGCCTTAAGTTAATTAGTATGCAATTTAATCAAAAAAACTTTCAATCTAGTGAATGGTATGATTTTATTATTTATTTACTGATTAATGGTACCTATCCTATAGGACTATTAAGGGAGCAAAAAAAGTCTATGAGGCTCAAAGTTACTTATTATCTAATTAAGAATTGTATCTTATTTTGGAAAAACATTGAGGGAGTATACCTTAACTATGTTTCAAAAGAGGAATTTTCTCAAATCATGAGTACCTTCCATGATAATTTTGGCAATGGACACACATTAGGGAAGAATACTACACATAATATTCTTAGAGCTAGCTACTATTGGCCAACTATCTTCAAGGATGTTCACAAACATGTGAGATAATTCCACTATTACTAGATTTTTAGCACTAAGGAGCCTAACGTAGAAATGCCTCTACAACAAATCATGATTGATAAACCATTTGCATAATGGGGGTTAGACTTTGTAGGAGTGATCAACCTAAATTCATTTGAAGGTCACAAATTCATCCTGATTACCATAGATTACTATACAAGGTGGGTTGAAGGTGTAACCACTAAACAATGTAGAATAGAGGAAGTGATCAACTCCATAAAAGAGAACATTTTTACTAGGTTTAGAACTCTATTCTCTCTAGTGTTTGATAATGGGTCTACTTTTCATCCATAAAGATGACTAAATGGGCTTTTGATAATGGCATCTATCTAAAGTTTTCATCCAACCATTATCCCTAAAGGAATGGAGTTTTTGTGTCTACTAATAAAAATTTGATGAAAACAATCAAGAAATATGTTGAAGACAAACCCAAGACTTGGCCCAAGTTGCTCAAGTATGCATTATGGGTAGATAGGATTAGGATTAAACTAGCCTTAAAGGCATCACTTTTTCTGTTGGTGTATGGATAGGAACCAATATTCCCTATCACTCTTAAGTTTCCCATGAATAAATTCATGTAGGAATATATAGAAGAGGTTCTAAAATTAGCAAAATCAAGATTTTTGGACATAATTTAGATGTAAGATGCAAGGGAGAAAGCCTCTACTGATTTTAGTAGGCATCAAACCATAATGAAAAGATGGTTTGATAAAAGATCAAATATTGAGGTGTGTAGATAAGGGGACCTAGTTATCTTTAGGGAAAAAACATCTGAGCCTAAGGGTAAACATGGAAAATTCACACCTTTATAGATTGACCCCTATCAGATTGCATAAATACAAGGGAACAACACCTTTAAGCTCAAAGATATACAAGGCATATAGTTCACACTACCCACCAATGGACAGTACCTCAAGCACTACTTTTATATTGCTCCTCCTAAGGTCTGTATGGAGTAAACTGTAATATGGTTAGATTTAGTGTAGGTAGGATAGCTAATTCCTTTCAAGTTCTTTCCTTATTATCCCTTGTTTGTATATAAGCATGTATATATTTATTTGCTTTTGTTTACTCTATTGTTTTCTTCTTCCTATTGTGTTTTTCTTTCTTTTTGCTTTGCTCCTTGATTCTAATAAGTCCTTTGGATAATCCTAAGCTCAAAGTTAGGTAGTTTACTTTAAAATACCCAAAATTCAAAAATTTAGGTGTGTACCTCATACATATGATGGCTATGGTTCAAAAATACAAGCCTAATGTTTTAATTTAAAGAAACTGGTAAAGACCAATAGAAGAAGATAATAATTCCATAAGAACTTAAGCGTTATCTAGATCTCAAATTGGTTTTAATAATATTTGCACTTAGAGTGAAATCTTAAATCATCATTGTATAGCCTCACCAATACTTAATCAACATCCTTTCTTGGTGTAAGGGTTATAGCCATAGGTAATTCTCTAAAAATTAAAAACTTGACCAAATCCTAAAACTTAAATATTCTGGTTTCCAACCTTGCTAAAATCACAAAAATCTAAAGAAAATACAAAAAAAGAAGGATTCAATATAAAATCAAAAACTTTATAAGCATAGGTGATTTTGGTAATCTCCATTAGGCTATAGATGCTTATATGGTAGTAAAACAAGGCCTTGAGTAGAGCCAAAGACATATCTATCAGGTCTATGGATGCCTTACTGATAGCAGAGCCATGCCTTGGCCTTTCCTAAGCTATAAAGCATTATTATTAATAAACATTTAAACGTGTTATAAGTTAGTGCTAGTGATTAAGGACATGAAACTTAGAAGTTGTTTCTTGAACCCTATGGCAAACAGTAAGTGGAATCAAAACACACACATAGTATGGCTATTTTTTGATGTTTGACCCTAATTTTTCAAGTACAAGGTTTGTTTCAACCATAATATGATCTAAATAATAATACTGATCAAGTGGAGTGGATGACCTAATTATTTATCTAAATCAGAGTCTCTAGGTTCTAATATATTTATATGTTTCCCCCATGAGTTTCCATTTGTTGATGCCAAAATACCCCCTATTTTTTAAAACTAGGACCCTTGAGAAACCCTAAAAATTGACCATGAAAATATAACATGTTAGCATCATTTTTAGAATTTGAAGATCATCCACTTTATCAAAATCAAGCTTACTTAGCTATGTTTTGCTTTAATTTTATCTTATTTTTTTTATAAATGGTCTTCATGGATTCTAGCTACAGGTTCCATGGTGTATTTTATTGAGAAGTTCATATTCCAAAACCTTGGTAAAACCCTCGGTTCCAATTTGAATACTGGAAGGAACTAAATTAGTGGGAACCTTTTAAAACCCACTTAGGACTTAAGAATAAATTTCATATCTTAATCCTAGTCATTTTTTTAACATGACTAAAACTTAGCCTAAAAATTCTTGGTCCCATTTATTATTTTCCCCCATTAAGTTCTTTATATTTCTAATTAGGTCTAATGTCAGTTTTTTAAGATCCCCTTTTAATATTTCCTAGCCTAGTCCCTTTAATTCAAAAATTAGCCTAAAGTTTTAATCATAAGCCCCCATCATATTTATTAATATGAAAAATACTTTAGCCTTAATACCTTAGCCTAAGTCTTTTATGACAGCACAGGTCTTAAAATAACTTCCTTGTATCTTTTCAGATCTAATGACCCTCACTTTATCATGGTATTTGATCCAATAGAGTGAGAAAGGCATGATCTTAGACTTAAATAACATGCATCTTATAAAATATAATGATCTATGCTTTGTCATGAGAAAAGGATCCAATGGTGTGAAGGACATGACAAAGTTATGCCCTTACCCTTCATCTAATGGTTTTTACTTCATCATGGAGACTTGATCAGATGAAGTGAGGCATAGTTGAAAGGTCAATAGGTTATAGAAGGCCTATAAGATCAACATGTGGCACTCTTAAATTTAATGATTAAAATCAAAGGGGCTCACCTAATAGAAACAACATGAGCAAGCTCTTGAATCATGATCCTGTGGCTCTCGCTTCATCATGGATCTTATTCTAATGGAGAGCATTAGATCTAAGGTCATGGGAAACCTCGTGGAAGTACCAAGTGGAACTTTCACATTGGGTCATAAAAATTTGATGCTCATATGAATATCATTTGATGTTTATGAGGGTATATTTGACATCTACATAATGGTCAACTTTAAGCCCATTAAATTAAAATTTTCACTAGCTTAAAATTGACATTCACATGACCATCATTTGACATATGAAAGGATGTATTTTATGTCCATGAGGCCATCAAATTTAAGCTAATGAATTATTCTTCTTAGGATCAAAATATAGTCCAAAATGTTTCTATAAATCTCATGAATTGATTTGTAGACTAATAGAAGCCCTTGAAAGATGCTCAAACACTAGAAATCTTCAATCTATAAATATTTAAATGGTCTTTTGGTCTAAATATATGCAAAATAAACTTAGTCTAAGTCTATAATTTAAGGCCCCCATTGCATTTTGTTCAAATACCATGAACTTTAAACTATAAACTTATACTGAGTCTTATTTAAAAAGAGTCCTTGTTATGTAGAACTTAGACCAAGTATTTCTAACCAGAGGTTTTAGTGTGTTTATTAATGAAATAAAATTCTATTTGATATTAGACCATTATATCATTTTGACCCCTTTTGTGCATATTTTATATACTTGGCATAAATATTTTATCCTAAAGTATACATTGACTTTATTAAACACAACGTGAACTTTAGCCTAAAAACATTTAGCCATAATCCCCTTTGTATGAATTTAGAAAAACTAGGCATAAATTTCTTATCCTAAGGTTTATTTCATGTTTAATAAACACAAAATAAACCTTAGCCTAAGGAATCTAAGCCTAAGTTCCACCTTAATAATATACTAGCTTAAATTTTTGGCATCTTTGTAGATCAATAAATTACACTTTATCATGAGAGGATGATCCAATGACAAGAAGAACCCATGGAATTTTCAATGGAGTCCCAATATATTACAAGCTTAATGCATAGCAAAAGCACATTTGAAGTAGAACTAACAAATGATCTGATGGTTTGTGCTTCATCACACTTCATGATCTAATGGTGTAAAATCACCAATTAATTTTCAAAGGCTTTCAAGCTCACCATGTGTCCAATACTTGTTCTACAAAGGATTGATGCAAGATACAGAGAAAAAAAAGGCATGCAAAGATGCCAAGTGACACAACCATAAGGCTTGGTATAGAAATGAGCCAATCACAAATAAAAATCTGAATCATCATCAATGGTTCATGGTCACTATAGAATCCTCATCCAATGGTGTAGAATAAAAGAAGGCATTTTAAATTCCAATATCTAGTGCTCAAAAGGGATTTATGAAAAATGCCACAAAAGGTCAAGATCATTTCCACATAAGCACCACACAAGCATAAAAGGACAAAGTAAGAGATTTTGTGGGCTCAAAAATGTGAAATTATAAAGGTAAAGGTCCAATTCAAATCCAAGGCATGTCTAAGCTAGAGTCTCAATTCATCCTTCCATTAAAGATCTAAAACCCTAAACCCTACATAAAAGTGACCCAATTGAACTCAATTAGTTATAATTCAATCCAAAAAAAGCTTGATTGTGTTTTTTAGCATAAAAGAGCTACTATAGAGACCAATTTGAAATATAGGGTAAATAAATTAGAAAGTTGAAGTCATGGCAACCTGTAGAGAGTATCTGAAATAAGAAACAAAACTTTACTTGTCAATAGATAACAAAGGAAGGATATTAAAAGACATTGAATTAGATGTTATGGCCCTAAACTCCCCATGCATCAAGAATTGGTCTAAACTCTTCTTCACCATAAAAGAGATAAAACCCATCACTAAAGAGGAGTACATAATTTCCATGGTGAGTAGGAAGCACTATGACCTGGTTATAGTCTAGATGATCGACCTCCATTATGTTGCTACCAAGTTTGAGGTACTTCATTGCATAGATGTTCTCACTCTAATTTTTTTAGACTATAAGGCTGATAATGATTGGATCATTTGAGAAGGGAATTATAAGATGGTAGCTTACATATCCCTTGTGGCCTTTGAAAATACTATAAGATCTCAATTCCCCATGTAAACTTATCCAAAATCAAGGAGTGGACCTCCAAGTATGACCTAACACTATCCTTAAACCCTGGTTGCACCAAGGAACCCATTTCTTTAGAGACTTTTAGGGTAAGATCTCAATAGTCTAGTTTAGGGAGGGCATCAAGGTGATCATGACCCTATTAAATTGAGCATTAGGAGCCCCCTCAACCACCTATGTAAATAAAATTTGGGTCCCCTATGTGTATTTCATGGTTGAAGAGAATCTCACCCCTCCATTTGGATACTTAATCAGTGTCTTATTAACCAAGTAGTTCACTAATATAAAAATGAAAATAGATAAGAAATTATATATGATGCCATATTTATTGGATGCCCTTCTTACCTCCATTATCTTCCTTGGAATTAAAAATTTATCTCCTAAAGGGGCAACCACTATCTCCCACTATTAATCCAAATTGCACATCTTTAAGTATAGGAACCACATAAAATTTATCTATGATTATGTTTACCTAGCCATAATGGAGGTTATTATAGGTTTTCCCATGCCTAGAGTCCAACTACATAATTATTAAGATTGAGGGAGTTATGTCCACACCATATAGATTGCTTGTGTATGTATTGAGAAATCTCGCTGGGTAAGAAATTGCTTCCTAACTCATCAATGGAGTTGATGGAATTTGTAAGGAAAATAGGAAGGGTCTTCTCCATCCATTCCCTCTATTTATTGAAAGGACCATATTGAAAGATTGGAAATAGGTAGAGACCATTTACAAAAATAGGGACTCATTTGGGCTTCTTCTTAATGAACTCAAAATGTGGGACCCCAAGAACATATAAATGATCATTTGAAGGAAAATGAGCTACCAAATCCTACGTATATGCATCATCTCAGTGTTCATGACACGATTTACATTAAGATAAAGAAATATGAAGAAGTTTTATCCAAGATCAAAGGGCACAATATCAAGCTTGAGCATATTTTGACAAAAGATGATAAGCCAAAAAGAGAGGCATGGAAAATGCATCCTCTCCAATATCACTTGTTTTTTGGACCATTCAAGGCATCCCATGAACAACCTCAAGTGGATCATTGATAGCCTCAAGGGTGAATTATGCAAAGGCAAGATGAATAAGGCCATGGTAAGGAAAATTTATATAATAAACCTAAAGAGGGAGTACCATCCTCAGCCTTGCCATCAAGGCCACCTTCTCCAATTGAACATATAGTATTATTTCCTTAGAACTAGATGAGATATTTGAGGGTTTCCTCAAAAATCTTGTAAAAGCATATGGCATATATGAAGAAGGGGAATAGATTAAAGAGACTCAAATCCAAGTAGGGAAACCTAAAGAAGAGAAAGGAAAAGAGATTGCTCTTGACATAGTCTCATTAGCCCCTAAGGAGAAGAGGAAGGCAAAAATGTCATAGGTCCTTATTGGGCCTAAAATACTAAGGTTGACTCTCACACATCTTACTAATGAGATCAACTTATTTAATGATGAATTCCCCATTCATGGACTAGTCATCTCTAACTTGTTTATTTATGGGAAACTGTAAAAGATTCCTTTTCTCTCCCATTCATGGGCCATAAAAAAACCTACCAACATTGAAATACATGATGACATAAGCCATTGATTAGGGCTATAATGAAGGAAAAATAAGAAAGAATAATTATGGTCACTCTAGGACTAGAGAACAAGAAAGTGGATGATCCAAAATCCTTGAGTAACATAGATGTAGAGGTCTTAGAGCCTCTAAAATTTATAAGGTCATACACCATCATGTAGTTTAATCTAGAGATAGCTGGATTGGAAAGGGTCACCACCAAAAAATCCATGGTGGGAGTTGAGGAATTCACCTTCCAAAAGGTTGAACCCTTAATAGGTCTAAACCTAGTAGGAGGGCAACAACTTGGTTAAGCTCCTATCCATGAGGAGGATGTTGAGATATTGATTGAGGCTCAATCAGATCATGCTAAGGTTGGGATCTAGGGGATGAAACAAAGAATCTAAGATTTGGAAAGAGAAAAGGAAAACCTAGAAACATAAGAAAATTTGTTAGTTCTTGATGTCATGGTGGATATGTTTAAGGCATCATTATTTGATATGTTTAATTCTTTGATTTTAATAAAGCTAAGGCAAGATACCTTAAGCTAACAAGGTGAAGTAGTCAGGGGGTTAATAACATAATGGAAAAAGGTAGAGACCCAAGTAAGGGGTATCATTGACATTGCTATTAGGAAAAAGATTCCTAGGTTCAAAATTATTAGCTTATCTCATTTGAACACCAGATTGGGAATAATAGTAAACAATGTCCAAGGTCTAAGTGCTTTGACAAGGAATTTGAATAGGATTATAATGAATGATAAAGGATTGGTCATTAGAATTAAGTAGATCATTCAAACTATGTTGGTAAATCCTACTAGGACCATTGACCTTGGAATCATTGATGAAGCTAAATACAAACACAGGGTCACTTTAGTAATTTAGTTAGTTAAGAGAAATAGCCAAGGCTAGTCTAGTAGGGACAACAAAATAATCTTGGACATGATCTTCACAGTCGAGGAGAAAATTACAAAGGCAAGGAACATAAAGGAATCTATGGCCAAGGATGATAGAGACTTGGATGAATTGGATAATCAAGAATAATCCTACCTCATGAAGCCATTTGTGGACTTCAAACTCATCAAAGACCAACATTAGAAAGCAATAGAGATTCTACAAAATCAACAAAGGGACCCTTTAGTAATGATCCCACCTAGTAGATAGTATTATTTTGGTAAAATACATTATAATATTTAAAATAGGAATATTATTTTGTAAGTCATATGCTAGTCTATTAGCATATTTCCCCTAAGTTAGTATAATTGTGAAAGACAAGTGTATTATAGAACTTTCTAGGAAAGAATAGTTGTTCTTATCTCTTATACACCTGTATATTATAACTAAATAGTGTACTACCTTATTTTTTTTATAAAAATAATGTATCACCATCTTGTAAATGGAAATAATTTTAAGAAAATTTTATATACTTGGAGCAATTAATATAATCAATGAAGTCTTCAAAGATTGTCCATATTTGATATTTTAATTGCTAACATAGGTTTTCTCTTAATTTCTAGTTTTGTCTTAAATTTGAATAGCTTTTTTGAATTTTGGGTTGAAATTTATAATCACAGGATTTATAATTTGTGCATATGCTATATTAGTTGAAGGATCTTATATTTTATTTACTTCATTTTTCTTTGTATTTAGATGTGTTAATGTTATTTTATTATAGTAGTAAATCTTTAAAAATAAACCTAGTTCTTACTTGTGATTCTTTATATTATCCTTTAATGTTTGCCTAGTATATAATAAAATATGAGCTTAGGCTATTTTAAATTGTAGATAGGATTACAAATCAAGTTAGTCAAGAATTAGTCCATAAACCATGAAACATGCATAAAGAACTAACTAACCAAACCTATCTATTCATATGGGAATTACAAAGGATAGAAAGAAACAAATGAAAGAACAACACCATATTACCTTTCCAAATGGATTCACCATACCCATGTGGCTCAAAAACATATTTTCCCTTGATCAAGCATCCTTATATTTGTCAAAAATGGTGGTACGCTCCTCCAATACCTTAAGAACACTCCATAAAACCTAGGATCTTGATGTGGATCACTAAACTAGCCTATCAATGAAGCTTTAAGGAAATAATTTAGCATTATAAATTTACAATGTTTAAGCTTTGAAGATATTTGAGCATAATAACTTTGTGCCAAAATAGATTAGAAGTGATGTTCATGGCCTCTTTATTTATAGATTTTTGAAATTGGTCATGATCAACTTGAACCATCCATCTCAAGATTGATATGTGTGGTTAAGGATAATCTTAATATTTGGAATTAAATCCATAAGTATCCTCAAGATGAACATGGAAGAAGGGGAATTGAAGAGGCATGGGAGGCATTAACTAGGCATGGGTGACCCATAATCCTGATATTTTATGTATTTATGGCTTGATGGATACCACCCCATAAATGATGTCACTAGGTGATATAAATAATAAGAATCAATTTTCAAAAATAAATATTCAACAAATCTCATGGAAATTCCACTTAAGCTCTTGATTTTGATTAATTAGCCTTAAAAAGGGTTAATCAATATTTGTGTAATTATTTGAAAATTGGCCATCAATTAATCAAAATGGTCAGAAAGTCATATTATTAGGTCATAGTTTAACTAGAGAGGAATTAGAAGGTGATGTTAGATGCATTGGAACCATATTCCCATGTATTATGTTTCCAATAATAAATAACAAAGGTACATGATGTGTACTAATGAATTAGAAAAAGAGAGTGATCTAGAACACTAAATGGCAAAATTGTCATTTTGACTCAAAATGATCCAATCAAAGTTAGCTGGCCCATAAAATGAATTTCCCTATTTAGGGATAATTTGACCTACACTAGCACTTTTAAATGAAAAGTTTAAACTATTTATGGTGTTTTATGGATTTTGACCTAAAATGTGCATTTGAGTACAATTTGAGTAAGATTGACAATTTTAACACAAATAGTGTTAGGAATTGGATGTCTACATTTTGCCCCTATTTGAGAAGGTGTAGTGAGACATACAGGTGAAGAAACATATTTTAAAATAAAATATTTATCAAGAATGAATTGGAATATACCCATGATTCCCCCTTGAGAGGACATACTAGGATGAAATAGAAGGATGAACTCTAAAAAAGAGAGAGAAAGTGAGAGATTAGCCCATGGAATAGATCACATCTAGATGAGCTAATGCTTACATACGTGATTAACATCAATGATAAAAATATAAAAAGAGGTATAATATGCCCTAGAGATGGGGGGAATGGGAAATATGTAATCCATAAATGAAAGGGACACACTGTAAATATACCCAATTTGAGAGTACAAGCTATGTGCTTATGATATTGATCAATCCTGAGAAAAGTTGCACACTAAAATAATGGCATCATGGGCTTTAATGTGAAGAGAATAGAATTACATTAAAATGGAGAATGTCCTACTTTAGGAAGGGAAACACCACTAGAATGGGGTCTCTAAAGAGAATATAATAAGAAGTGACCTAATAGAGCAAATTTAATCATGATAAAATAGTTATGCCCTAGTAGGGAAAATTTTGATCATTGATAAAGAATAAAAAATGATTTTTCTCATATAGAGCTGATTTTATTTGGATGGTGTTCAGATGTTGTGCCCCAGCATGGGTAATTAGCAAGCAAAATAGCTCAAGGATGTAACCAAAAAGATAGGTTAAAGCGAGCAGGCACAAACATATATGTAATGGTATAATGGCTTAGAAATCCATATAAAACCAAGCATATGAGAATTCAAAAAGTGATGAGAAAGATGAAAATAAGAATGGAGATAGTCGAGATGACCTCAATAGAAATTGAGCATTGCCTACATAGTTCCATGGATTCATGTTCCAACATGAACTTCAGGACAATGTAGTTCACCCAAGTTTGGGAGAGAATGGAATGAGAAATAATGAAAAATTACCAAGAATTGATTAGACTCACAATGTATGAAAAGAGATGCATCTCTAAGCATAGATTTGAGTTCTAAAATGCATGCTACCTAGAAGCCTAATTCCATATCATGAGCCTAGGTTTTACAAAGTGTTCTTGAGAATCATTCATTGGATCTAATGTTGACTTAAGATGTTGAGACATGAGCACAAAGTGATTGCTATAAAAAAAGATATTAGGCATCATAAGTATGAATAACATAGAATGAGATAAGATTCTAATTACACTGAGCCAGTTCAAATGTGAATATCTATAACTAAGGATAATGGTAAAACAATGACCAAAACCAAAGTTACAATGATTTACATTTAAACAAAAAAGTAAAAACAAAGAAAAAGATAAAAATAAATGAACCTAACTTGGAATCAAGATATGATCCATCAATACTTAAGTAGGAATAAAAAAATTTAAAAACAAAAGGCAAGAACATATTAATGACATGAGACCAAGATATGAATAATCAAGATCGATGTGGACCATCAAGGCATTCTTGAACAAAAAAGAGAAAATCAAAATCAAACAAAAAAATGAGGCAAAAAAGCACAAGACCAAGAATGAGACAAAAATGAATAAAAAGAGAAAGGAGAAGAAATAAAAGGAGAGGTGTAAAATCACAAAAAAACACCAAGAAAATTCAAATAAACACACACAAACAAAAAACCATGTTAGTGTGGTTTAAAGATAAAAGTTCATGCATGTGTGGTAGAGGCTTTACTTTCCACCACATCATAACAAAGAACAATGATACAATAATTGTTCCCTAATTAAATATTAATAATGATAGAAGAAATGGGGGAAGAGAAGAAAAGGAAAGGGTTGGCTGAGCTGATTCTAGATGTATAAGATAAGTGGATATTGCCTACGTAGTTTCATGGATGTATGTTCTAACATGAAATTTAAGTCAAATGTAGTTCACCCAGGGAATGGGATAATGATCATACCATCATGTTTTATATAATAAATGGAAGAGATGACAAATAAATGAAAATGGTCTAGCAAATAAGAAGCTAATGAGAAGAGAAAGAATGATTTTGCAGAATGACAAGTACATAGGACAAGATGAAATGAACTAGTGTTTTTGTGCTTGTAAAATGGTAAGAGCATTCAAAATTAATAGTTTATAACAAAATAGTGAGAGTTTTAAAACTTAAAAATTGCTCACAAAATGATGAGAGCATTCAAACTTAACAATTTCTCATAAAATGATGAGAGTGTGGGATGGTAGAATGGGAATGTACAAATATACAAAAATGTGAGACAATGTTTTTTATTTTATTTTATGGATCATGTTATGATGTTTTCAAGATAAAATATGCACAAGGTGGGACCATATATTTGATGAGATGCACATCCTGAGAGTAGAGGCTTCAATAAGATAGCTAAGCTAGATGGAATGGCCTATACTTGCAAAGCAGTGAGAGTGAGGTTCATGAGCTACTCAAAAAATGGTGAGAGTTTATATAAAGGGGGACGGAGGTGACCTCAAAATTAATTTATCATGGCCCACATAGTCTTGAAATGACCTCAATTCATATTAATTCCATCCACACAAAAAGTAGGGAAAAACCAATTAGGTCTCAACAAGTTTTCAAATTTGGCAAATGGCCAGTCAAATGAAAACAACAATGGTAAAATGATGTGGAAATACATTATAAACAAGTTTTTCTCCTATTTTTCCCATATGTGGTTATAAATAAGATACAATGACATATTTAATGATATTAATTTTCCCATAGGTGGTTATAATTAGTAGCAAGACTAGTGAGACACTAATTTACCCATAGGCGGTTATAATCAAGCTCATAGAAACAAATGTGGATATGATGAAAGATATCTTGCCAGATCAACTATCACACTACTTTCAAAGATTTTAATTATAAACATGGATTGAATTGATTATTAAAACTTGATTGGAATCCCCCCATAAAAGGTGTGAGAAGAACCAACTGAACCAAGATCAAAATAGGATTGGGTAGGATGCCTAAAAATAGACTTTGGTTTAAATAGGAATGGAATGATAGGATGGTATGGTATGGTATTTTCTAAGGATAATGATGGTCTAGATAGATTTAATAAAATGGTAAGAGGGTTTCCCCCAAGTGATGGGGTAAATGGAAAGAATATTCGACAATGGAAAATGGATATGTAACAATGGCAATGGCATGTCAATGTGAAATGGTATGGTATATGTTTTTGGCCTAGGTGTGGGAAATGGCATATGATTCTATTTTTACTATTAAGATGGAGATGCACATCCTAATAAACAAATTATACAAATATAATACTTGATCATGTTAATTTCTGGCCCACACCTCATCAAAATAACTACTCTATCAAGAATGGCCTACAAATTTGGTTACTGAGAATGCTTTTATGATCTTCATTGGTCATTGATTTTGATTCCTTAAAACATCAAGACAAGGTATATTTGTAGCCTTTGTAAAGGAAAGTGTGACCATAGATGATAAATAGGGATAAATAATGGATGGTGGGTTTGATTGTGCAAGGGAATGATAGATGATAATGGAATATGGAATGATGGGGAAACAAATGAAGATCAAGATGTTCAATCACACATAATGTTGTTGATGCCAAATTTGACATTATTTTGGTTGTGGTGGGGCTAAAGAATTTTTATCTCAATAAGACCACCATATTTTTCTATTGTTTGATCTTGAGAGTAGCTACCATTTGATTAGGCTATAGATTGGAAGCTATTTTGATTTGATCTTTGATTTTGTTTTCATCAAGTAGTGAAGAAATTTTTTACTCAGTTATTGGTGCCTCAAGAATGTTTTCACTAATGAAATTTTCTTGATTGTTCTGTAGTGCCTTAGAAAAGGTTTCACTAAGGAATGTTGACTTTTGACTCTGATTTTCTTCTATCACTTTCAAAAAAGTGTCACTAGGAGATGCTAAGTTCTTACTTGGATTGTCCCCTAGCACCTTCAAAAGGGTTTCACTAGGAGAGATTTCTTCTGCTATATGAATATGGTCTTGGCCTCCTTTCTCTTCTTTACCATGGATGCATTTCAACAAAGTATGATTCTGTTAGTCTCAATCAACACTTATGGGAGGTGGAGTGTCAATATAATGGCTATGTTGGGTGGTAATAATGGGATGGTGAAAGGTACGACAATCCTCATAGAATATACTAGGATAACTTGTGTTGACATTGAAGTAATCATCCTAAAAAACCATAAAAGGATCGCAAATATATTTAAATTGATCTACAAGGCAATTGTAACCAATGTTAATATTATAATTTGTTTCTAACTCTAATTTTGAAGCAAAAGACTCTAAATCCAATGTCATAACTAATGTTGATTTTATTTCTGATGCTAAATCCAATGTCAGTTAAAAAATAAAACCTAAATCCAATATTGATTCTTCATCTGATATGGTTGTTTTGATAATGTTCTATTGAATGCTAAGTTTTTGACAAGTAATGGCCTATGATGGCATAATGGGATTAATAAAACCTAATTCATCTTGGTAGGGTTCAACATAGACTGACTCATCTAAGTGAATCCCTTTAAAAAGAGGGAACCACTCAAGGGATGTCTAGACAAAATCATGTCTATCAAAGTGAGACTCCTCAATGAGTGGGAAAAGATCAAGAGACAACTCTATCTAGACTCGCTTGTCAAGGAGATTAGGCTCTTTAAAAATAGATAACATATGAATAGGTAACTTATCATAGTTTATCTTGTTATAAATTGGTGTTTCAATAATAACATGTTAGTATTGGTTCAAAATTAGTTGTAAAAGATCAATTTTGAACACATTTTGATCCTCATAAGATGAATTTTGAAGAGGTAATGGTTCTTATTTAGGTTTAAAGATCAAAATATAATTTATAAAGTGGGGAACATTTGGTTTAATAGGAAAAATGGTTTTTGGTTCAATAATGGACTCTCTAAAGATTAGAATATGAAAGAAGGGATCAAAAATAATCAATTCATAAAATGGAGGTCCTTCAACAATATGTTCATCAAAAACTGGTGATGGGCCAAGAATGGTAATAGCTAGATGCTTCTTAGTTTGGTTTCTCATGCAAACCAAAGGAGGATGTCCTAAAATGGTAATGACCAGATGCTTCTTAGTTTGGTTTCTCATGAAAACCAAAGGAGGAGGTCCTAAAATGGTAATGATTGGATGCTTCTTAGTTTGTTTTCTCTTGCAAACCAAAAGAAGAGGTCCTAAAATGATAATCTTGGTATGTTGTGGAGTTTTATTAATTACACAAGCCAAAGCATCCAAGTCTTCTTGATAGACCCAATCATTTTGATTGTGAGTTGGATCATAAGTTATATCTTGACTATGTTCTCATGACTGATTATTATGAGGTGGATAGAAATATATCTCACAAACCATATTGTCACCATAGGGGTCTTGACTAAAGTCATAAAAGTCATTTTGTGTGGCCATTATATCATAAGCTGGATTGTAAGTAAAAGAACCATAAGTGTAGCTAGACATATCCACATAAATGATGAAAGTTCCAAAACAAAAAGGCTTAGAGTTCTAAAAACTCTAAAAAACTATGTCTAAAAGAAGAATGGTTCAAACTTAGTCTAACTTGGTCAAAGGGGCGGAGCTATATCTTCAATGTGGTCTAAAAGTGGAACTATATCTCCAAAATGGTTGGTGCTAAAACTTGGCATAAAATAGTCTAACATCAAATGTCTAATGTCAAATGTCATACACATAAAAGGTCAAGCATCTAAATAACAGCTGACATGTCAAAGGTCTAGGTCAAAGTGTTCCAAACATGGTCTAAACTAGGAAAGGGAAAAGTTGAGTTGCTAGGTCCTTTGTCCAAACGTGGAGTTAAAATCTAGGCTCAAACAAATAGGCATGATATGATTTGATTTAATCTAACAAGTTCAGAAAAAAAATTGACATAGACCCAACACATAAAATAAAATATAAATATGATCAGTTGGTATAAAGCATAAGACAAAAGGCTCTTTGAGAAAGGTTGTGTTCTCCCAAATAAAGGCATAAATAATGATGAGGATAGGCTTTAAACAAAAAAACCATCAATACTTTTCAATTTTGGGTAACCGATTAACCAAAGTTATGCAACCCAAAAGAGAAATATCTATGTATCATCCCCATGAATTGAGGCTTAAATAAAAATAAATCAATGTTTAGATCCAAAATTAACAAGGTTAATTGAAAACTCAATGCTGAAAATTAAGATTTTGACCAAACAAGCTAGATAAGATTAGATGGAATGATGGCACAAGACTAAGGTCTAAATGGTATACATAAAGTCTTTTGAAACAAATGGTTTTGATAAAATGATAGACAAGTCTTGAAATAAATTGAGAATCCTAATGGTGTAAGTATGATTGAATGATGTGATCAATGCTATGTTTTAAATGACTCAAAGGCTCAAAATATTTTGTCATGATTTGGGTAGCATAACACTACCCTTTACAACTCAAATACATTTTTTTGACATGTCTTATGAATAAACAAATAAGTCTTAGTATCAAATCATACCAAGAAAAAATGACCAAAATACACTAAGTATAATCATCCAAATCCTACCAAGGGTATGGTAAAATGGGGTTTACTAAACTATCAAGGTCTCAATCATTCTAGGGGAATCAATTGCATAATGACTTTTACATCAAATGATGTAAAAGATAAGCATGGAAATGGGGTGACCATGGCATTGGCTAGTTGTAAAAATGTCTAATCCTTTTTACAAACATTACATCTTATTGTTCTCTCAATGTAGTGTGATGTCCAAATGTAGATACGTCCTATGTGTAACTCCAAAGGAGCCAAATGAAGTCAATGTCAAGAGGTGAAACCCCAGGTCAAATTTTCCCTAAAGAACTCATGAGAGGTAATGACATCCCCCTTGTAATCCAAGTTTTCATGAAATAAAAGACTAATAGAAAGACTTTAGGGTCATTTTCAAAATCACCCAAACTTTGATGAGTTTTTGGGGAGTGCTTTAGATGACATTCTTTATCAGCCTTAGACTAGGCTGTTTGCAATAAGAATGGCACTTTTTATTCCAAGGGTTCCCTCTAGGGGACAAATGGAAGAGAATATATGCAACATACCTCTTTTTTTCAAAACAAGATTAATCTAATCAACTATTGTAAATAATAATTAACAAGTGTGTTTAATTTTAATCCCAAATGAAATGTTTGATGGTGTTCATTTGGCCCCTTGGTCTTATTTGTAAACTTTGAAAATCATTCACCAAAAACATCTAAAAATTATTTGTTAAACACCAAAACAAAATTCCTAATATTTTTTTTAAAATAATGCAAAGGTGATTTAAACATGTTTTAAGCAAATTTTAAACTTGATCCTATAGTAAAATTATTATCATGTCCTTTAGCTTTGAATCCCTTTTGAATTTGAAACAAGAAACTTTAGAAAAGTAGGTCTCTAATCTATGTTTTTGGAAAAATATAGTGACCGACGTTGGTCAATACCACCGACATCAGTTATGACCAGCCAAAATATGACTAATTTCAGTTTTGTTGACTGACATCAGTTAAGCCAACTAAAAAATGTCATTATTTCTACTAACATCGATTACTATGTAAAATTGTGGCAACTAAAAATGGTAAAATAAAGTTAGAAGACCAATTTTCAAAAGTTTTAAAATCTTAAATAAGTTTTTTAAGGTTACAAAAAGGATCTCCTTTAGGTGTAGGATGCATCTTGTCCCACCAGGTGTGCCAAGATGTATAGAGGATTACAAAGTAAGTTAGTCAAGAATTAGTCCATAAACCATGAAACATGCATAAATAACTAACTAACCAAGCATATCTATTCCTATGGGAATTACAAAAGATAGAAAGAAATAAATGAAAGAAAGCAACACCATATTACCTTCCCAAATGGATTCACCATACCCATGTGGCTTAAAAATATGTTCTCCCTTGATCAAGCATCCTTATATTTGTCAAAAATGATAATAATCTCCTCTAATGTCTTAAGAACACCCCATAAAACCTAGGCTATTGATGGGGAATCACTAAACTAGCCTATCAATGAATATTTGTGGAAATAATTTAGCATTATAAATTTTTAATGTTTAAGCTTTGAAGATATTTGAGCATAATAACTTTGTACCAAAATTACTTAGAAGTGATGTTCATGGCCTCTCTATTTATATATTTTTGAGATTGGTCAAGATCAACCTGAACCATCCATCTCAAGATTGAGATGTGTGGTTAAGGATAATCCTAATATTTGGAATTAAATCCATAAATATCCTCAAGATGACCTTGGAAGAAAGGGCATTGAAGAGGCATGGGTGACCCATAATCTTGATATTTTATGCACTTATGGCTTGATGGATGCCACCCCATAGATGATGTCACTAGGTGATGTAGATAATAAGAATCAATTTAAAAAAATAAATATTCAACAACTCTCATGGAAAATCCACTTAAGCTCTTGATTTGGATTAATTAGCCTTAAACAAGGTTAATCAATATTTGTGCAATTATTTGAAAATTATCCCTCAATTAATCAAAATGGTCATAAAGTCATATTACTAGGTCATAATTTTATTGGAGAGGAATTAGAAGGTGACGTTAGATGCGTTAGAACCATATTCACATTAAGGATATTGCTAATAAAAATAACAAAGGTACGTGATGTATACCAATGAATTAGAAGAAGAGAGTGATCCAGAGCACTAAATGACAAAATTGTCATTTTGACTCGAAATGATTTGATCAAAGTTAGCTGGCCCATAAAATGCATTGCCCTATTTAGGGATAATTTGACCTAAACTGGCACTTGGAAATGACAATTTTGAACTATTTATGGCATTTTATGGATTTTTACCTAAAATATGCATTTGAGTGTAATTCAAGTAAGACTGATAATTTCAACACAAATGGTGTTAGGAATTATATGTCTACATAAACTATATAGTGGTTTGAATGCATACTCAATTGAAATTGATGATTTGTCATGATAATTGAGACTAAGATAAGCAATCACTCACTTTATTTTCTTTCTTACCCTTCTCTTTTCTCCTTTTTTAACACCATATCATTGTATCTTAAATTTCATTGTCAATACCCATCTATATTTATTTGTAGCTTAAGTTTGGATCATAATTCATTGAGTTAACATAAATCGTCATAAATTCACAAGGAATAGACCATGATGACTCCCATATATCACTTATTATAAATTTTTTAGAACACTCATACACATATCTATTGTTATTTCACAATTGGTGACATCAATTTACCACAACCTGCTACTCATGCTCTGAATTCTTGGAATTCTAAAACGAGAAGTGTTCTTTGAACACTAAGAACCTCAATGGTACATTTAGAGGCATAAAAAGAATGGCTGAAATTTATTGTTAAATTATATGGATGTAATTTTTATACCAAATTAATTTCCTAAAATTTGTTTTCCAAATTGAATGGCTGAAATTTGTTTGCCAAATTGAATGGCTAGAATTTGTTGCTAAATTGACTAGCTAGAATTTATTGCTAAATTGATTGGATGGAATTTATTTTCTAAATCTCCTCAAAGATGATGCTCATGAATTATTTGAAAAAATACTTACATTATTATATGGCTATAAATTAATTTATGAAGGATTCTTATGAACTATTTGATGAAATTCCTAAACTATTATATGACTGGAAATTAGTTCATGAAGGATGCTTATGAATTATTTGAAAAAATGCTTAAACTATTATACAAATAGAAACTAGTTCATAAAGGATGATTATGAATTGTTTGATGAAATGTTTAAGATATTAAATGGATGGGTTAAATCATTACAATATCTGATTTTATTTCATTCATTTATATGACTAGTATACATATGTATGACTAAATTTAAAATCTTGAATATAACTGAGTTAACTACGCATTTATATGGCCAATTATTTGCCTTGTATAGGTGAGTATATGTGTTTTCAATTATATTTGAAAGTGAATTGATTATTGGGTTCTTCCTCTTGATTCATTTTGAGGTATTTGTGTAATTTTATTAATCTTGTAAAGAGGCATAATCATTTTGATATTCTTTTTATGGATGGAAAATCAACCCAGATTAGCTTGAAGAATAACCTTTAATAAATACTTAAACCTTTAGTTGATGACAAAAAAGTGTTGGAAAATATTATTTTAACATATGAGAAATATAATTAATAATTTTATTAATCCTCCCTATCACATATGCTTTTGGTGGCACCATTTCTAGGAGGTAGTTACAGAAGAAAATTTTATTTCTAGGTTTTAACTAGCTGCAAGTCAACCTCAAAAGAGACTTGGGTTTTTATAGTATTCACTTAATTTTATCACAACTAAAATCTATAATATATTATAAATATCATTATATTTGATGAGAGACCATTTTATTTCTCTAAATGGGTCATTTATTATTTTTGGTGAGGCATTCTATTTAGTTGTTTACTTTTTTTTTGTGCAAATCAACTCACAACAACCTAGAAGTTGATGGTTTAAAAATATATAACTCTATAATTTTTTTATTATTAATGCTTGTTACTTTGATATTAACCTCACAAGTATTGAAATAAACAATAAAGGCAACCTTCCTCTTTCCAGATATGATATTTGGATCTCATTTTCAGGAAGCTTCTATAGTAGAACTACTCCTTGCTTAGCCTGTAGATTACAATGGCACTTAGAATTATCTTGATCTAACTAAACAAAGTTAAAGTGTTTTGATATTTTATTCTTAGCATGATTTTTTTTGGTAATAATAAAGTGTTGAAAGAACATTTGCCTTATTATGATTCTTATAGTATGAGAGTTGGAATGAAAGAATCAAGTATTGCATGTCACTGCTGTAAATAGTATGTCATTCACTTATAAATTTGTAAAATGGTATCCTTTTATGTGGATAATTATGATAAAAAGTGGTCACTAACATCTGTATCTCAAATTAGGAAATAAGTGGTACATGAAGATTGTATTTTGTTATATCCTAAGTATGTGAGGATTTAGCTAGCATAAATCTATTTATTGATTATTCTTGTAAATGATTTTGTTGTCATAACTTGGATATATATTTAATAATTCAAAAAATATTAAATATCACATTGAAATTTAAAGTTTTATTGAAAAATATTTAATAAGGCAAATGTTCTTTCATTCTATTAACCCTTTTTGTAACATTCTCAATGTAGGTTTAATGTCAAAATAAATTAGTAAGGGATCAAAAAAAGTATGATTCATGGTTGCTTAATGTAGTTGTCAAAGTATGTACTATGGGTTGTATTGTCTTTTCCTAGATAAATTAACTTCACTAATTTAGAGTGTATTTATATAATAGGTTCATTTAAATTTTAAAGGTATCATTTGGGTACCATTCCTTGTTATAAGGAAATAATTTATATAGACATGTAAAATTATATGTATCCCAAATTAATATGAAAGTGGGAATATGTAAGAAGCTCTTAATATTTTTCATAATTTATTACGATTGTTCATCTATTTTAATCTTATTGTGGTAAAGGCTATGAGGTCATTTTTATGATAACTTACATACTATGTATGTGTAATTCAAGCAATGGTTTCTTATTTTTAAATTGGTGGATTTATCAAGCTGTATCAATCTCCTATTTGCTAGAAGAGACATGTTGTCACAAATATCTTTTATATAAGAAGCTCT